>JACXGI010004466.1:0-53485 GCA_016801175.1 Esox masquinongy | reverse complement strand
GGTGTGCCTTAGGCTGGCCACAATAAAAGGCCACTCTAAAATGTGCAGTTTCACTGTATTGGGGGGGTCCGGGGGGGTCCGAAAACCAGTCAGTATCTGGTGTGACCACCATTTGCCTCACGCAGTGCAACACATCTCCTTCGCATAGAGTTGATCAGGTTGTTGATTGTGGCCTGTGGAATGTTGGTCCACTCCTCTTGTATAGCTGTGCGAAGTTGCTGGATATTGGCAGGACCTAGAACACGCTGTCGTATACGCCGATCAAGAGCATCCCAAACATGCTCAATGGGTGACATGTCCGGTGAGTATGCTGGCCATGCAAGAACTGGGATGTTTTCAGCTTCCAGGAATTGTGTACAGATCCTTGCAACATGGGGCCGTGCATTATCATGCTGCAACATGAGGTGATGGTCGTGGATGAATGGCACAACAATGGGCCTCAGGATCTCGTTACGGTAACTCTGTGCATTCAAAATGCCATCAATAAAACGCACCTGTGTTCGTTGTCCATAACACACGCCTGCCCATACCATAATTCCACCGCCACCATGGGCCACTCGATCCACAATGTTGACATCAGCAAACCGCTCACCCACACGACGCCATACACGCTGTCTGCCATCTCCCTGTACAGTGAAAACCGGGATTCATCCATGAAGAGAACACCTCTCCAAAGTGCCAGACGCCATCGAATGTGAGCATTTGCCCACTCAAGTCGGTTACGACGACGAACTGCAGTCAGGTCGAGACCGCAATGAGGACGACAAGCATGCAGATGAGCTTCCCTGAGACGGTTCCTGACAGTTTGTGCAGAAATTCTTTGGTTATGCAAACCGATTGTTGCAGCAGCTGTCCGGGTGGCTGGTCTCAGACGATCTTGGAGGTGAAGATGCTGGATGTGGAGGTCCAGGGCTTGTGAGGTCCAGGGCACGTGGTCTGCGGTTGTGAGGCCGGTTGGATGTACTGCCAAATTCTCTGAAACGTCTTTGGAGACGGCTTTTGGTAGAGAAATGAACATTCAATTCACGGGCAACAGCTCTGGTGGACATTCCTGCAGTCAGCATGCCAATTGCACGCTCCCTCAAAACTTGCAACATCTGTGGCATTGTGCTGTGTGATGGAACTGTACATTTTCGAGTGGCCTTTTATTGTGGCCAGCTTAAGGCACACCTGTGCAATACTCATGCTGTCTGATCAGCATCTTGATGTGCCACACCTGTGAGGTGGATGGATTATCTCCGAGGTGGATGGATTATCTCGGCAAAGGAGAAGTGCTCACTAATACAGATTTAGACAGATTTGTGAACAATATTTGAGAGAAATAGGCCTTTTGTGTACATAGAGAAAGTCTTAGATCTTTGAGTTCAGCTCATGATGAATGGGGGCAAAAACAAAAGTGTTGCGTTTATAATTTTGTTCAGTGTATATTACCATACATAGACTGAATGAATGTGATGACAATAAATGGAAAAATGCATTTGTAATATTAATTTGTAGCACTTTTTTACTAACCTTTAAATTACTGCTAGTTCAATTGTTGTAAACATTGATTCTCCCATTAACAGTCAATCACCCATATTAGGACAGTTATTTAATGTTAAACTAATCTGTAATCTAGTATAGGCCGCTTATTGTTTGGAAAAATATCAGCAGAACTGTTCTAATAATGTTAAATTCATTGTGACAAACCTCAACCAATGTGTATGTTTATTGAAAATTTTGTTTTAAATACAAATCTGGAAAAGAGTAGGTGGAGACATACTGAATCAGGTTTTGTGCGCTTTGGTCATTCAGTGCCATTTTTATTTTTTTTCTCCACCAAATTCTAAATGCCAGAAATCCATGATTTATTAATCTTACAGGTTCCTGATGCAAATGTGTTTCTTTTGGGAAATGACGACTTTAGTTAAAGCGGAGCGAGTGGCATGGCCTTGCAAAGTTTGAGATGTAATTTGCTTGCTGTGGTGTGCAGTAACGTGGCTCCCGTTTAGTACGGGTATAGTGGAACGCGGCGGCCCGTCTGGCATTTAACCCTCCAAAATTCTCCAATATCACTATCCTGCTCTGCTCCACTGGCTTCCAGTTGAAGCTCAGAACCTCTACAAACCATGGAGCTGGCCTACAGAACGGCCAGGAGAGCCTCACTTACCTGGGTGTTGTTGTTGACCATGTCTATCCCTTTAAGACCACAGTGTACCCATATTCTACTGGCCACTTCCAGTCGGATAACGCGCCGTGTCACGAAGCTCACATCATCACATCATCTCAAACTGGTTTCTTGAACAGGACAGTGATATCACTGCACTCAAATGGCCTCCACAGTCATCAGATCTCAATCCAATAGAGCACCTTTGGGATGTGGCGGAATGGGAGATGTGCATCATGGATGTGCAGCCAACAAATCTACAGCAACTGGTGATGCTGTAATGTCAATATGAACCAAAATCTCTGAGGAATTTTTCTAGGACCTTGTTGAATCTATGCCATGAAGAATAAAGGCAGTTCTGAAGGCAAAATGGAGTCCAACCTGGTACTAGCAAGGTGTAACTAATGAAGTGGCCTGTGAGTGTAAATGTCAGATTGCTATGGCAAGATGCCTCATTCACCGAAGATTCGTCAAAACTGAGCCAGTGGTATCTTAAGCATCGTCTGTGATTTACAGCCGCGTGGATTGTTACAACATGTGACTGAAATTGATTGGTTACTGTCCTGAAAGGTGAATTACGCGACTGTCGGATGTGAAGCAGTTTTCCTGTAGGATTTTGCCTGATACTTATTTGTATCCTATTTCTGTTTTCTATCTGAAAAAATCCCCAGTGTTTACAGGTACAATAGCTCTCAAATGTATTTACTACCTTTGGACTTTTCCAAATTTTTTTGTTACAACATGAAATCAAAATTGAATTAATTAAGGGTTGATTTAAAAAAAGTCTGTCAATTATGTCAGTGAAAAATAAAATCTGCAAAATGTTCTAAATCAATGACAAATACAAAACAGAAAATGTTTGTTTGCTTAAGTATTGACCCCCTAGCTATGACACACCTGAATGAGCTGTGGTGCAACCAGTTATCTTTAGAAGTACGTAATTTGTTAAATGGAGTCCACATATATGCAATCAAAGTGTTTCTAATGATTTATGGTTAAATACACCTGTCTTTGGGAGGTCCCACAGTTGGTTAGTTGAATTCATAACAAAAACAACATCATGAAAAAGGATCTTTCAAAGCAAATATGAAAAAGTTTCTTCAAAAGCACCAGTCAGGGATAGGATATATCAGTGTTTCCCAGTCCTGGTCCTGGGGAACCCAAGGTGTGGGTGTTTTTGTTTTTGCCCTAGCACTCACACATCTGAGTTCTAGGGCAAAAGTTGTGTGAGTGCTAGGGCATAAACAAAAACGTGCACCCCTTGGGGTCCCCAGGACCAGGATTGGGAAACACTGGGATGTATTCCAAAATGTGCTTAGTCCAAAAATGGTTTGAAATATTTTTGGCACTTAAGTGTTTGTATTCTGTTTCTCACTCTGTTGTTTACGTCATTGTAGACTACACTGCACTACAGTGTGGTCAATCCATCCTCACCTTTTTTCACATCGCAACAATGAAACTCACCATTGACCCCATGGTGAGGTCCCTGCACAGAAGTCAGGTAGTATTGGTTCATATCCCATAGCCAACAAGAGGACTTGCCCTTGAAGAAAACACTTAACCCTAATTGCTCCATGGTTGTTGTCGATAACGAGTAATCCCTAGGCCTTTACCCCACTGTCCAAATTTCATATCCCAACCCTTTAGGGGGAGTTGGGATATGAAATATCTTCACGTTGAATGGGCAGACCTCCATTCTTGCTGGGCAGACCTGGAGGTATCCCATTGTGACAGATGTGCAGGAAAAACACATTAAGTTTTTGTTTTCTTATGTTTCTCTTATGTTGTTCTCTGCTTTCTTAATCACCTGGGGCTTGTAAATGCATTGTGTGCAAATCTGAACCATGACAGGCTGGGCCTTTGAAAATTACACTTAACTAAAATCAAGTCCATGACTCCCTTATAAGGTTCACATGTTTCTAATAAGTATGGAAACTCGTAACTTGCAACAGAACGTATTTTCTTTTTGAAGAAATCTTTTTATGGTCCTGAATAATTGATTCCTCTATCTGGCATTGTTATAATGTCGAATATTTGACAACTTGCTGGAGGGCAGTTTTTTTTCTTGTTAGATTTAGGCAGCTCTTAAAAAGATAGTCTTTTTGCTCAGGTGTTAAGTGATTGTTCTTAATGATGACTTTGTTTTTGGCTACAGTTCATTAAATCAGCTAAACCCATAAGGATCTGAACTGTTTTAACAAGGGCCCAAGGCAAATAATGTGGTGGGTTGACAGGGACCAGAGGACTGGGGGAGGTGAGAGTAGGTCACCAGTGAGAGGAGAGCCGTAAGGGGTTGTCTGATATCCACTCTTTTGGGACTAAATGTAGTGAGTGTATGAGTGGTGAGTTCCTGAATGTTTTTAAAGTTGTCTGCTTTTGTAGTATTGTTCAACACAATAGCTGCACATCGGTTTTTAGCTGCACATCGGTCTCTCAAGTCAACCCCCAACCAACGAAGCTCTTGTTTGGATTTTAGTTCTCATGCATGTCTGTTTTATATTTGCTTTGATATTTGAGCTTCGACCTCTGTTGAATCAGAGGTTCTCAAATTCCCTCATCTTACCCCAGTTGTTCGAGAGTTGACCTTAGGTTAACATTGTTGTTTCTGTCAGGAAATAACGGGAACAGCCAGGGTAATCTTTAGATTACCTCATCAATTTCCAGAACCGTCTAGCTCTTTGATGAAGTGCTCCAACTGGCAAACTTGTTCTACATTTACAGTATTAAAATGATAAGTGAAGGAACATGAGGCTCTGGCACACTTAAAGACCATATGTTACTGATATTAATATGACAAACACCTCTTTCCTGGTGGAAGGTTTCCTGGTTTAAACATGTCAATATTTGTGATTGTTACTAATTACTCAGTGTGTCAATTTGTGGTTTATACATAAATATATAGTGTATATAAAAAGGGGGAGTTACTGTGTATTAGTACCTGATCAAAACATCCAAGTCTTAGAAGCCTTTGCTAATATGCACCCATGCACGAAAGCCTCTGATGTTTTATACTCTTAATGGAAGTTTAAAAATAGCGTGTCCACAAATTACAGCTTTAAAAAAAGTTACCCTCGGGCTGTTGGACGCGGAAGCATTTTGAGACCGTTTAAACAAGAAAGGAACAACAATTTACTCAATTCCACACCCGTCATCCCCCAACCCCCATAGAAAAAAATAGGTAGCAAAAAGTTTCCAAACCTCACAGCTGTATTTTAGGAAACCAGTAAATTGTAATAAAACGAAGGCAAAAACAGAGCAAGGATGAAGGACTGGGGGGACGAGAGGGTTCAGCCACGCCGCTCTGCCCCCCAACCCCTCCCTACCCCTGTCGACTCTACCCCTGTCGAATTACCAGACCAATTTCCTCTAAATTCTCTGCAGGAAATTGACTGTAATAATGCCCTAGAGATTTATCTGTCCTGGAAGCCTTCCTACTTATGAGGTCCTTTACCAAAACATTCCGGTAATGTGCCATACCAACATCTAGTGTATTGATAGTCTTGCCTTGCAACTATCTATAAACATTAATTTGATTTCCGGTTCTGGTTGTCAGTGGTAGCCTGGATGTATATTATTTTGTCCAAACCAAAGACTTGTTTACTGTCTTGGAACACTAATTATTTGCACATACCTTTGTCCACAGGGCTGGCCTCAAAACGCCCACCACTATGGCATGAAAAAGAGGAGCAGGCTTGGCCATGATCAGGACACTTCTAAGGAACCCTTGCGCCCGTCGGGAGTTGTCTATCCAGATATTGTGTTGCCCGGAAATGGCTCAGAATTGGTCTGGAACCGGCCTCGCTGTGGTGTCCCAGACTATCCTACCAAGAAGCAAGGTGGCATCTCAGACCACCATGCACCAAAGGGGGCCACCTTTGAAGGAAAGCACCGGTCTAAGCGTTTTGTTCTCTTCGGTGGGCGCTGGGATAAGACCGACCTCACCTACAAGTAAGGGTCTTCTTTTTGTAGAAAAATATCCATGTGATGGCTTTTCCTCTTACCTGGAACTTTTTACATGTGATGCGGAAGCGTAAGAGACATCACTGATGTCTTATTAGTTTTACCAGCAAGGAAAGAATTACCAAGCCCCCCCTCCCCCGTCACAGTAGACTGGTTCACTGGCTGACAAAGGTCGCTAATCTTGATTCTGAATGGAAAACAGGTAATGTGTACATCAATTTCTTTTATGTGCTCAAAATCAAGAATAATTTGGGTGAGACCACCCAAGTAGCAGCTACTGTGATGTGAAAGGAGCCTTTACATTGAAGCCAGGAGACTGAGTTCAGTGATGGATAAATGCCCTTTGCTATTAAAAGCTCTGCTGTAGACATCAGTAGACATAGTTCCCAGTTGCTGCATATCAGTGTATTCAGTGGTGGACCAATTTCATGTTTGTGATGGTTTGTGATGGTTTGTGATGGTATTTTAAAGTAGATGTAACAGAAAGCTAAGAAGCATACTTCAATGCGTGCTACAGTTTCGTTTTGTATTCATTCGCCTTTTAAGCTACTTCTTGATTGACATTTTGACCTGGCGCCCTCAGGGGTTGACCTCTGCTCCTCCATTTTGTTTTGACAGCCCCGCCCTCTTCCATTACAGCCAAAAGACGGGCCGTACCGGACATTGGCTACCCTCCTCCTCTGTCATTTGGAGTCTGGGGGTCACAACGTGAAAAAAACACAGCCCATTTACAAGACAGAGGCAGAGCTCTCAGGCATGTTGGAGCACGACGGCCCCCATGGTTCCTGGCGTCAGCACATAGGGCAAAGCAGGGAGGGGTCCGGAGAGGGCAAAGGTCAAGCTAATAGTTGCTTCCAGAGGATTGTTATCAGTAGAGCAAAGCTGAGAAGAATAAGACTTTAGACCTGCGGAAAGCAGTTTCCTCCTTAGCACCAAGACAGTGTCGCTTGAGGAATAACCAAGTCCACATAGAAACATAGAAGTGATGCTGTAGAAAAACAAATATTTAGTTGTTTGAACAGGGAACCTATGGTTTCATGTGAAAATATGTTTGTCTGATCTATGATCATGTCTATGATCAACCACCCCTTCCAAACAAACAGCAAAACATTGCACAGTAAGTCAACATTAGTCATGTTCCATGAGAGTCAAACCCTCATTAGGTGTCCCTAAATATAGCCTCATGGCCGTTTTGCTGATTGTCAACAGCCACATAAACTCCCTGTGCACTGCACTCACTGTCATACCCGCTCATTTTGGCGGGCACACTTGAGAGGCCTCTTATCAAGAAAAAGGTTGTGTAAAGTTAGGGTGTGTACTGTACTCTGCTGGCTCATCACATTTTTACCTCAGGAGACGCACAACAATTATCAGCGTTGTTGTCCCTGGTTTCACTCATCTTCTCCCAGAGAGGCTGTGGTGGGGAACGAGTCCTGACATCTGACTCCCGGGGTGGGGGGGGGGGGTTGCCGGGCTGGAGTTTTGTAGTCTCCTCTTTGACGACTCGTGGTAATAACAATGGACAGTAGCTTTAGCAACACAGCAAGTGTTCCACATTCTGGAACTGAATTCCTCCGAGGGCACAGGTTTAACGGGAGGCTCCTGCAGGCGTTTGAGGTCTGTGGGCGTAATCTGGCCCTGGCATGCATCCCCCTCGCAGGGTTATAGAGGTTTTTGAAGTGGAGTGGGGTTATAAAGCAACAGCAGAAAGGCTGGTTTCTCGTGTCTAGGCATGTTTCTAGGGCCTCCACACAATGAGATGCAATACATTTTTCAAACCCCTCCCCCCATCAACACACGCAAGGCATTGTAAAGTCTGAGGAATTAAAGTGATTGCAGCGATGGCTTTTGTCAAAGGAGGCTCCAGGGAAACTGTCTGCTGGGCAGGAGGACAACAGAACGGCGGCCACCAGGCAGCCCATCATATGGAACACAGGAACTGGACTGAGACAAAACATGTCACGGTTGTGTAAATGCCCAGCATGAGTAGTCGCCCAGTTAAAAAATAAAAAGTAAAGCAGAGCCTGCTCTCTCTGTCAGCGTCTGTCACTTCTGGATCTGCTGGGTGAACACACATGCAACATTTTTCAGCTCAGCCTTCAGCCTGCAGGGTAATTACCCACATGGGAATCCACAACAACGGTGAACATGTGAAAGTTACCAAAGTTTGGACACACTTACCCCATTCACTTGTACCCTTTTATGTACCTGACAGTGTTGGATCCGAATGCCGGATTCTGCATAAAGCGTTGTTTGGTCAGTGCGCCAACGCCTCTGTATCAGCCCTCGTTCGTGTTTCTGTATGTGCACTGTGTAGTGACGGTGTCCGTCGATGTGGGACGTCAGCCGACCAGACCAGTCAAGCTGGGTGGCATCAGGTCTGGCTGTCTCTCACAACAGTCGGCTTATCCCAGGCCAAGGTCACCCGTTGGACCGCGAAGTAACCACGCAAAGGTGGCATTCATCTTTACCCCCCCCCCACCCGCCAAAGAGAGGATTATGGGTGGAACACAACGATGGAAATCACATGGGTGGTCTCTGACACAGTTGTGTGCGTGTGTGTGTGTGTGTGTGCACTGTGTGTCCCACAGGATCATGCGTTTCCCCTGGCAGTTGAGTAAGGAGAAAGTGCGTCGTATCTTACAGGAGGCTCTGCGCGTGTGGAGTGATGTGACCCCACTAACGTTCACTGAGGTCAACAGTGGAAGAGCTGATATCATCATTGATTTCACCAGGTAATTATTATATTAGGTGATAGATGATATTTAATAGATTGCATTTGGGCATTGTTAATTAGTAAGGCCAAATAATAACTGCTATTGTTTAACACCCTGAGAACCGTAGGCGTCTAATATAAAGTGCTGGGCTTGGCATCCACGCTATTTCAGTTAGCTTAATGTAAACACTGTTTTGGAAAATAAATAAACAGGGGACTGTTACTTTGCAGAAACTAAGTCACAATAAGAAACGTAGCTGCAGAGGTCACATTAGGTTGATAGCCCATTAGCCAGATGTGCCAGCCACAAAAGAGGTATGACGATGAACACTTTGATAACACTTTTGGTTTTCAGATCTACATGAGGCAGCTAACAGAGTTTGAAAGAGGCCAAATGGTCGGTGCCCAAATTGATTTGGTCACAAAAGCTGCAAAATTATTCAGTATGTCAATGGGAAAAATTCTCTATGAGAGCATATGCCGAATATGGACAAATTGCATTGGCAAAGAGGAACAGTAGTCGCTAGTCAAAGCTGACTGACAGGGATAGACAGACACACTTAACAGGTGATTGTGAACCACATAATTGAATCAGCACCTCTGTGACCCAATCTCAACAGCAACTGTACATCGTGAGCTTCACAAAGCTGAAATTTATGTCAGGGCTGCCTTTCAGAAACCGCTTGTGTCCAAGGCCAAAGACACATAACTTGGTGTAAGGTGCACAAAACATGGACCCGTGAGCAATGTAAGAAAGCACATGATCTGATGAGTCATCCTTCACCCTATTTCCTACATTCAGGGCAGGTTTGAGTCTGGAGAAAGGATTAGGCCCCAATTGCTGCTGCCAACTGTTAAACATAGTGGGGGATCTGTAATGGTACGGGCAGCCATCTTGTAGAAATCGTTGGGTCCGATGACTTCTCTGCATGGTCGTATAACAGCCAAAGAATATGAGGCCATTTTACAGGACAGTCTGTGAGGCACTCAACAAAATACATATTTTAACACATAAGAGATCTATTTGTTAGAAATAGATCTCTTCATTTGTACTCAGCCTTTAGAAATAGACCTATTTCATTTGTGCTTAGCCTTTAGAAATAGACCTATTTCATTTGCGCTCAGCCTTTAAGACAAATACTGCTTATCCTAACACGTAGTTAATCCTATTTAATTGTGTCCTCCTTATCAGGTTAGTCTTGTCGACTTACAAAGATAAAGTTTTAATCTTATAGGAAAAAATAATTTGAGGGGATTAGAGTTGATGGTTGTACAGATAATCAGCTTTACTGACATTCATACAGCTGTTATCTGTTTCAGAAAGAAGGTGGGAAATAGAGAAGAGGTATTACAGCTAGTCGAGGTGTATCACTTTTTTACAGGCCAACACGTCACCAACATTGCAGATAATTTCAATCTGTTCATAAATCCTGCAATTCGATGCATGCACTGTATGTAATAACGTATTTCCTATCACAACGTATATATTTAATTAACCCAAACCATGCCCATCGCTCACCCATGTCTATAATAAGCTATTGCTTAAAGGCAGTTTCTTCCTCTTTACCTGCACTTGGTCATATGAAACGGTACTAGTTTGGCTTGAGTTTACATGAAGCCTGAGGGCAAATTTCTTCCACCCTCATCAGATTTTTTGTTTTGGCACGAACACAACAGTATCAATACCCTTTGTAGTAAATTATTCCAACACAACAGACATACGGTATGTACATTTTATATGTTCTCCCAGGGAGTACTATATTTGCCCGGAGACGCTGTCTTTATGTGTATGAGCCATAACTCCATGCCCCGCAGTGCGAGCAGGCTGAGAAGGACCTAGTTAAGGACCAGAAAGATACCTCAGTAATGAATGACATTGCATACAGTTATTTAACGTGGTTGGACCCTGACGTTGTGAGGGTTATGGAGATTTGTTATAGACCCAGATGGTTTACTGTCTGCGATGAGAGCGTAACTCATTTAGAAGATCCAACTCAGCCAACCAACTCACTGCATGATGACTCAAACTGATCTTTTCCTCTGCTCTGTCGTTGGCTTCGTACTTTAGTCTGTGACTGTCTCCAATGAAGTTGTTTGTGGGTAGTCAAAATTAGCTTTATGATTGAATCTAGGCCAAAGTCATCAGTGATTGCATTTTCTCTAACTAAACAGAGACAATTATGAATTTTTGAAACATTGCTTTACCCTGTGTGTTTTGGCTCTGGGCCAACCCATCTGTTTCTGTGATAAATCAAACAGTCTTGAAAGGTTTTTTGTTCAAATAAATTGTTCAGGGGTTACTTAATTAGGATTAATTGTGTTTTGCTCATGGACTTTGGTCGTTGTGATTTAGCTTGCTGGATTTGTTCTGGCAATCTTTCAGATACTAATCAAATGCTCTTATCGCCAAGCAATTTGCTGCCACTCATTGCTCAGAATAAATGAATGTCCATTGAGCAAGGAGTAGTGTTTGGCAAGGGTAGCCTTGCAAATGTACATCTGTAACAAACAGACGTGAATCAGATTTCTGCAATTACCTAAAGCTTGTCTAAAACAAAATGGGTGGCCACCAGGGTTGGGGTCAGTAGCGTATAATTTAAGTCAATTCCGCACTTCCGCACTGACATTCCAATTCTAATTCAATTAGGAACATTTGGCCTAGGAACTTAGACCACTTTCGAAGTTGACTGGAATTTAACTGGAATGGACCCCAACCCTGGTTACCACAATGCCTTGCCTGTCTGTGTTTGTTGTGTAGGTACTGGCATGGTGACAACCTTCCCTTCGATGGCCCTGGAGGCATTCTGGCCCATGCTTTTTTCCCCAGGACTCACAGAGCGGGTGACATCCACTTTGACTATGATGAGCGTTGGACAGTGGGCAACAGCATGGGTGAGTGAATCGCCAAAAGAAGCAACTTCAGTATGGTAGTGTTTTTTGTTGTCGTAAATAAACATGGCTATGAATACTGCAGAGATAGCGCCTAATTAGCACAGGCACGTTTGGCTGAAGCCCTCTGACTCATTGTCACCGTCTCTTGACCGGCACACGTCCCGTGGTGGTCCCCGCAGGCACGGACCTCCTGCAGGTGGCGGCTCATGAGTTTGGCCACGTTCTCGGCCTCCAGCACTCCCTGGTCGAAGGAGCCATCATGTCCCCCTTCTACAGCTTCTCCTACCCACTGGAGCTGAGTGAGGATGACAAGCAGGGTATCCAATACCTATACGGGCCGCCGCTGAAAGCCCCGCCCGTCATCACAGAGACAAATGAGATTGAAATGACTGTGGTGAGGACATGAATGGAAGTTCCGCGAGCAGGAGCATGTGGAACTGGAGTATTTGTAGGCTAACACGCAACGCTCGTTTTAGTGCGTTACTAGTGGAGAATGCTTGGGCGTGACATGACCTGGGGTCAAAACGAAGTTAGGTGTTTCGACTGTAACGGTGTGAGCTTTCATGAACACGTCATCATTATGTTGTCGTCTCATTGTCATCTGCGCACGTCCTTCTCTGAAATAATTCCAGCATCTTAACAGGAACTTAGTCTCCAAATCAGAACAGATTTATTCTCTTTGAACAACACTTTTTACCGACTGAAGAGTCAATAGTTACTTGTTCCTTTTTAGTGAACCTGCTGGCTGCAATTTATTCTACTGCAGGATCAATACGCTCTCCTCCAGCCCATTGGCCACCAAAGTTCCGAACAGGTACTGTCTGTAAGACAGAACACAGGTGACTGTGCTTAGAATTGACAATAGTTCACATGGTGCAAGAATTAATCTACTATTGAATATTATCATTTGCGTTGGCTACGCAACCGGCCTCGACGCAGCCGGGGCTGATCCTCAGGTTCGCGTATTATACCGTGCTAATCGCTGCAGTTGACAAGTACGGCCGACTACGTACAAATGAGGTGGGGGGGGGGTTTCACTCCAGTCCTTCCATAATTTGCACTGTGCTTCTACTCACAGCCGGACCCCTGTAGGACCAGCTTTGACGCTGTGTCCATGATCAGGGGGGAGCTGTTCTTCTTCAAGTCCCGGTACGTGTGGCGAATCCGCGACGGCCGTCTTCAGGCGGGGTACCCGGCGCTAGCAACGCGCCACTGGAGGGGGATCCCCGACAACATTGATGCAGCCTACGAAGACAAGACTGGAAACAGCTGGTTCTTCCAAGGTGGGTTCCACCATAGACGTTTGATAGCCGCCATAGTCTGGGGGCCTTTAATCATTCAAGTACTGTGATACGTGTCTTTGGGCTTCTCTGCTCTGTAGGCGGCATTTGCTATTGAGCTCTGATATTCGGCAGGCGTGTTAAGGAAGATGGAGGAGTAATACATCCAGGTTGTCCTGATTGTAGCGCTTTAGTGTCAGAAGACAAGAACCCAGACATTGCTGCCTGAAGCTGTATTTCATATCATGTTTTACAAGGAAACGTTTTTAGGACTGGAAATGTTGGGAGACAGGTGTGGTCTAGGGTTACAGAAAAGAGGGGTACAGACTGGAGAGGCTCAAGGTGCGACTCAAAGCCCTGAATCGGGACACCAGACTGGCACGTTGGTTGCAGTTCTGAATGGGAGTGTGACTTTTGAGACGTCTGTGAGCTTTTTCTGAAAGTGTGGTTTGATCAAACTTGATTCATACACAAACAATCCAGGGCTTAGCCAACTCTTTGCTCTTGCTTAATTTATTTGAACAGTGTCAAATGTGGTGATGAAAGATGACAGAAACATTGTCTATTCTTTCAAAACTGTGTGTGTGTGTGTATGTGTGTGTGTCTTTGTTCATGTGTGTGTTTTATGGGTGTGTAAACTCCTCCCACCAGTGCTCAGCCAGTGTTTGGGTGGGCCAATTAGGAGCCAGCGGTTAGCAGGCAGCCCTTATAAACAGCAGCAGTAGGGAGGGTTTAGGAGCCCAGCAGTAGGGAGGGTTTAGAAGCCCAGCAGTAGTCCATTCACGAGGTACAGGTTTCAACCTGAGCATATGGTTTGTTTACGTGATCTGCTGAATACCTAGCACAGAATCCGCCTCGGAACGGCTGACCATCACACCAGCTACAGTTTTGGCTACATGCACACGTACTTAGCGAACAAATGTGATTCCCATTGTGATACAGATTCAGATGACGTTGGATTTTGTCCACACATATTTGTATTGAATGTTAATTGTTTTATTAGTTACTTATGCCATGATGTAGTTTTTGTTAGCTCTTTCGTATTAACCTGAAATTATATTTTTTCAATGAAATGTTCACTGTTCCTCAGTGGACAACTGTAACTATTGGAGCTAAGCCCTTAGTTGCGGGAAAAGATCTGACGTCATACATACAGATAGAGAACTTGTATGCCTGTGTATACAGAGCATGACTTGAGACCTTTCTTTTGCAGACCTATGTAGGAGAAGCAATTCTTTGATGACAGAGTCAAACGGTCCTAAGCCACACCTTGGCACAGAAGCAACATATGTACACAACGGTTGCAAATATCGATGGCAGGAACCACTTTAGGATAAAATACCGTTGTTTCAAAGAAACATTTGCCAAAACAGTCACTCAAATAGTGGGGGAATAAATTCACTGTTTCAGCACACTGTTTCAAGTCCACGGACAGTGAATACTGTATTCGATGTTCCATCTCCAGCATGCAACAATAAAAAAATGCACCACAACACAAAATGTCATGTACCGTGTACTTCCAATTGCAACGTCATTACCTTTGTTTTTACCACATAACCAGTGATCTAAAGTTCAAGTTATATTTTACACATTGCATTTAAAATGAACGAGATAGCAACAAAAAGTATGTTGTAGATGAAGCCAAAACGTCCACTCACCACTACGATTATCATTTAAAAAGTCCATTCTCCTGTCCTTCTTTATGAAATGGATAATGGCAGGTTCATGTAGCTTGTCGTTTGATTTCAAATCCGAAAGAGGTTATTTTTCGATTGAGCTCAAAGCCGGCTGACAGTTGGGCCATCGTTACCTATACTCGCTACACCAGCTAGCTAGGCTCAAGCATGAGAAAACAAGATAAGGCTTGCTATTGGCTCTGAATTACTGACGCATGCTTAGGCCCTCTAGAGGGCCTTGAGGCATCATGCAACATCTTGGATATTAACCCTTCTTTTCCCAACACAAACTGAAAAAAGAAATTCAATAGGAAGATCTTTAATATTAAGACAAAAAAACATTAAATCAATGAAAACAAAATTCCAAGTTATAATAGATAAAAATATATACAAATTTGTATCTTTCCTTAGGCCTTCTCTGAGGGCGTAGAGGGCCCTGACTGTTCCCTACTGCTATTCCATAGTTGTTAGGTGGGAACAGATTCAGAGTATTGGTAGTTGTTAGACAAAGCAATGACAGGGAACTTTTAACTTGCTGCTGTTTGTGGTTTGTGATTAATCTGCTCGTTTCTGATATTACTAACTGTGTCTTTACAGTAGGACAGACAAGCCTGTCATGTCATCCTAGACCTGTGTTTGGAATGACATGCGCAATGTATAGTTCTTCTAATTGTAGGTCCCCTGTGTGTGTGTGTGTGACATCATCAACAGGTGACAGATACTGGGTGTTTGATGCAGAGAGGAGGATCACAGGGCCGGATTCAGTGCATCGGCTGGGCCTTCATGTGTCGGACATCCAGGCAGCCCTCATGTGGGGCGAGGACAAGGCCCAGAAGACGTACCTCTTCAAGTCAGGCACTTACTGGCGCTTCATCCCCCTGGAGAACCGAGTGGATACAGCCCACCCGCGCAGCATGCAGGACTGGAGGGGCATTCCCATGGACATTGATGCTGCCTTCCAGGACCGATATGGTGAGAGTCAGGTTAATAGCCAAATGCCAAAATGTGGTTATCTGTTCTGAACCCACTAGGTTGTGTAGAGTGTTCTCAGTTTGATTGACAATAGTCTGTGTTAGCAGAAAATTGCTAGCAAAAACGTTGATATTTGATATTTTTGAGAAGTATCTTATTTTACGCTTACCTGTATGTCCTGTAGAAACCCAGGTCTTGCTCTGACAACCCCAACTTTTTCCTCAATAGAATAGATTGAAATTCTGCCACGCAATCTACAAAAAATGTGTTGGGCAAACAAATTGCACAGGTGAGTGTGCTGACGTCAGGAACAACAAACAAGGAAAAGGTTGCTGGCTGTACATGATTAACATTTTTTATCAAAATTATGAATTGCCTGTGGTTATACAGCAGCCTTTTTTTAAGTATCAACTGCTAGTGACTCAATGTATTTGCTTCTAATTCCTGATAACATTGGACACTCCTTAACTCAAGAATGTAAAAAGAGAACAGGCTGAGGTTCTTAGCTGCTGTGTGGATAATGCTGAGTAGTTATCTTTCATCTCTGACAGTTCAATTCTTCATGTCTACAACTTTGTGTTAATTTCACTGAACTGTCCGGAGCCAATTGTTGACATTCTTTACCTCCTATAAGGCTATGCTCATTTCCTGAATGGGAGGCGGTACTGGAAGTTCGACCCGGTGGAGGTGAAGGTTCTGGAAGGATATCCCCGCTATATTGGCATGGATTTCTTTGGCTGCCCTGCTTCCTATTATCAGTAATACCCAGGAAAGGTCCTTATTTCCCAAAGAGTTGAATTGAATATCTAAGCCAACTTTATTGGTTTGCTGATAAGACTGATGTCGCTCCAATGGTAGTGTAAGTACATTGACATTGTGTGACATCAACAGGTTGACTGTAGCTATTGGTCTTTTGGAAGATCTGGATGCTACTGGTTGAAACTGTGGCTGAAGACCAATAGAAATTGAGTTCACAATCCAACAGACACATTTAGTTCGGTTCTATCACCATCCACAATACGATAATAACTGGTATGATCAGAACATAGGGTTTCAGAGATACGTGAAAGACCCATGACCAGCTAACTGAAAAGACAATTGGCAAATGTTATTTGTGAGTGGTCATTTTTCATTCATTTTCATTCAAGATTTTTTTCCCTTTTGGAAGAAATGCTGATTGCATCAAACAAGTTGTGGGAGGTTGTATGTTTTTCTTATTTCCGCCTTTGTAACAATTATTGACATTTGCCTCTGGTATTGAAAAGGGTTCCATATGAAAAGGGTAATTTAATTTGTTTTTATGTAGCCTTGTCATAACAGTATTATTCAAATACTGTATGAATAATCTTCTCTTTAAAAACTACAACTAGGAAAATGAGGTGTCAGTTCCATGTTTTTTGGTACGTATTACCCAATCTACAGGCATTTATATTCTCTTCTCAGGAAAAAGCCCATTTTACAAACTATAGCCTCTGAATACTATTTTGACTTGATGTAAAACCTTGGTTTTTATTTATTTTTGTTCAAGTGTTGTGAACAGTATTTTATCCACAGAGTCTCAAGCATTTCTCTGTGCAGTTTTTCTGCCCTTTTTTTCAGACGGAACACATCACGTTCAGTAGCACTGTAAACCTGTTTTACACGGACCCACATTTTCTCTCCAGCTTTATTAGGCTTTTGATTTCACACACAGGCGATACATTTGACTCAATGAGGAAGGGATACATGTCTCTCAAACACAGAGTTTTATCCTGAATAACTAAAAGAACATTTCACTCCAAAATTAACATTAGACAGATTAGTTTTCTGTAGGCCCTCTGTTTTGTAGATCAAGCAATATCTATTAAGCTTATTGTTTGGCCCGAATTACTTTTTTACACTTAAATGTCCCTTTAAAGCCCCAAACAATTATTTTTAATTTAATTGTGAAATGTCACTGCACGTCATATCATTGTGTGTGCTCATTTAATGAAAAAACTAAAACATTTATTTTTAATATTGAACCTACCTAAGGCTCCTCTGGCCCCTAAAATGCCAAGTCTCATCCTGTGGGCAGTAATAAACAGATTTTAAGATATTTACATGCACATCCCTGATTGGCTGACAGGATAGGATACTGCCCACCTAATGGTCAAGAACAATCAGGTCAGCTTTTTAGACCAAATGTTTTATCCTGAACCAGCTGAAATGTTTAACAAGTTCTTTCAGAAAATTATAATTTTCTATTATAATTTTCACAGTTGCTAGGGATTATTCAGACCTCAGACTTTCAAAATATCATCAAGCAGGTTTTGGACTGAAATGGGTCTTTAATGACGTAATGGTGATGGTAGCTAACTATTGCATATCAGCAGTTCTCATGGTGCTACTTTGTCAGGTTAAATGTCCTTAAGTTCTTTGAAAAACTACTCCCTCCAAGATGGTGCTGTTAACCTTGTTCACGTTGTTGCGTGGACCCGTTTGTCCTGCAGTTTGCATAAACATACAGTGTATTAGTGCAGGCCACTGATACAGTTTTTTCAGTCTTTTTGATACATTGTGATATGTCATAGATTGCAAGATAACTTAAACACTTAGCTGAGGTAAAAAAAAAAACAAAGCCCTCACTTGCACTGGTAGTTTTGCTGTAAAGCAATGTCTGTAGAATTATGTTTCTTAATCACTGTTTTTTTTTTAACTGTTTGTATATCCCAGATATCAACCTAACCATTTCTTATGATTGTTTTTCTATCCTAAACATATATTTACTATGTAAATAATTTTGTATAAATCCTTTATAATACATTAGTACCAATAAAAAGCCTCCTGGTTTAAAATTACATTTTGTTTAGTGAATTAAATGTTTGCACTGTTTGTAACATAATTTGTGAAAAAACTGAATTCTGTGCCATAAAATGCAAACTTCCTACTGAAGTGTAGACCTTATTGTAAGGATTGTTCTGGATTAATGTTGTTTTTTGTTCATGAGCTGAGTTCCCAAAGGCTAAATATTGGAACGTAGATGGAGCTCCACCAAGTTGGAAGTATCCAGACTAGCTTGTAAAGCCACAGTACAGTGTGGTACTGGAAACAGCCACTGCTTGCCCAAAACAAATTTAGATGTCTATGTTGTCATAACAACACTTCTGCTTTGCAAGCGTTTGTCCGATCTGTCAACCTTTTTTGCTTTTTACGCTCTTCATCAACCAATCACACGCAGTGGGTATCTGAGCCCCAGATGCTGAATGATGGGTTCCAATCAATAGCTGCCCATGTCCTCTGTATGAGGCATGAAGTTAGTACCTAATTGAAGAGCTCTGGGGCTTGGATTGGAGATCACATAGGGGATCCGCGGCATGAGAAGATTACGGATTTCAACTAGTTTGAGGTCAGAAAAAGAAGTTGTGACGGTGCTGAAAAACTTGTAATACCGTTTCTGGAAAGAGGTCTGATATTCTTTATATGACAACATTACATCCCTCTTGAAGTCAACAGGTATAATCTACCAGACACAATTTGTTATTCCATATTATAAGCATCTCTGAGTCTGAGCTATTATAGGTCCAGTTTTGCAGACAAAGATATAGCCTAGTAATTTCCAATTCGTTGTTCAAACGTGTTATTAAGACAGGGCATTGAAAGAAGTCATATGTGATTATAGCTAATTTTTCAATGCATTATACCCATTGACCTGGAGATATGTGCTCGCAGCTGGTCTACTCTTCACCAAGTACACAGTTGACCACATTGGTTTTCTGTCACCACATATACATGTAACATTCATCTAAAGATGCTTGAAACCACGCTCTTTGATACATATCGTTGGTGTAATTTTCTGTAGCATGGAATTTACGAAATGGTGAATGACGCACAGTATATTACATGGATCTGAAACTGCCCTTGCATCTCATTCATCTTGGCTAACATCGATGAAAGCAATGGGATTGGTTGCCAACATGTATTGTGGTTTCTGCATATCTGTTATAGTCCATGACACTTTCAGTTTGTGTGAATAACCTCCAATTGCTGGCCAAATAAATGATACGCCATCTTGCATTTCAAAGGGCCGGAACGAAAACGTTTCTCCTGACAACACGATAGCGCAAATGGGAAAGGTTTACAAGTTTGGCTCTGTATAATCAGCTTAAATAGGGACCAGAGAGAAGTGTGTTTACCCAAGAAACTATGCAGAATCAGTGTTTCAGTATGTGAGATTAGGTCAGCCACAACAGTTAAATAAATAACTTCAGATCTGCAGTTAGGTTTAGAATGGATGCTGGCCCCTAAACATTTCAAAAACTGAAAGCATTGTACACTGCTCAAAAAATTAAGGGAACACTTAAATCACACATCGAGTCTCGATGAATGAAATATATTAAAGATCAAAATCTTTATTGTATATTGTGTAATTTGTTGAGAATGAAATTACTACAGTCAATGGAAACCAAAATCACCATCCGATTGAGGGCTGGATTCAAACTCACACCGAAAATCTAAGTATACAATTGAAATCACAGGCTGTTCCAACTTGCGTGAATTTCATCAAGAGAACTCATAATGTGACTCAGTAGTGTGTATGGCCCCCACGTGCCTTTATGCACTCCCGACAATGTCTGGGCATTCTCCTGATGAGATGGCAGATGGTGTCTTGGGGGATCTCCTCCCAGACCTGAATCAGGGCATCAGTGAGCTCCTGGACAGTAGGGGTGCTGCTTGGCGGCGTCAGATGCACCGATACATAATGTCCCAGAAGTTCTCACTTGGATTCAGGTCTGGGCCAGTCAATGGCATCAATGCCTTCAACATCCAGGAACTGCCTACTCACTCTGGCCACATGAGGCTGGGCATTGTCCTGTACCAGGAGGAACCCAGGGCCCACTGCACCAGCGTAAGGCCTGACGATGGGTCTGAGGATTTCATCCCAGTACCTAACAGCAGTTAGGGTACTGTTGGCTAGCACGTGGAGGTCTGTGCGACCCTCCAAGGACAAGCCTCCCCAGACCCTCACTGACCCACCGCCAAACTGGTCATGCTGGATGATGTTGCAGGCAGCATAACGTTCACCACGGTGTCTCCAGACTCTTTCATGTCTGTCACATGTGCTCAGTGTGAACCAGTTCTCATCTATGAAGAGAACGGGGCGCCAGTGGCGGATCTGCCAATTCTGGTGTTCTCTGGCGAATGCCAATCAAGCTGCACAGTGCTGGGCTGTGAGCTCAGGTCCCACTAGAGGTCGTTGGGCACTCATGCCACCTGTTTCTGACAGTTTGGTCAGAAACATGCTCACCAGTAGCCCACTGGAGGTCATTTTGTAGGGTTCTGGCAATGCTCCTTATGTTCCTCCTCACACAAAGGAGCAGATACCGGACCTGCTGCTGGGTTGATGCCCTTCTACGGCCCTGTCCAGCTCTCCTCGTGTAACGGCCCGTCTCCTGGTATCTCCTCCATGCTCTTGAGACTGTAGTGGGAGACACAGCAAACATTCTTACAACAGTATGTGTGGATGTGCCATCCTGGAGGAGCTGGACTACCTGTGCAACCTGAATGGGCTGCAGGTACCGCCTCATGCTACCAGTAGTGACAAGGACACTAGCAAAACACAAAACTAGAGAAGAATCAGTCAGGATGGATGAGAGAGCAATTGTCTGTTGCCATTGATATCCCTGAAGTTTAATTTGGTGTTATATTGTGATCATTGTGTTCCCTTAATTTTTTTGAGCAGAGTATTTGGGACCAAGCCCTCAAATTCTCAACGTAATTTAGATTTACGGTTTAATAATGTGGAGATCGAACAAAAACAAAACAAAAAACTGTTAAATATAGCTTTAAACAGCAAGCGGAGATGGTCAAAACATTCTTGCTAAGATGTGAAGGGGACGGTCAGTGGTGAGGTAGTGTTCCGCTGTCTTGACATCCCAGGCCACACGCAGATTCAACAAAAGCTGCTTTTGTTTGAGGAAAACTTTCAACTTTGCCACCCCCGTTAACACAAGCTAAATATAAAGTTTTATACAAAAAAAGATAAGAACACCATGCTACAAATCAGACTGAAGATGCATTGTTTACTTTATTATTGTGCATTTCATTTTTGTATTTGTGGGCAAACATTTTTTAATGTATTGTGCATTTTGATTTCAGTTTGGATCCCAGAAAGTGTAGCTGATCCCTAGGCAGGCAGTAACAGGAATCCCAATAAAACACACATTATTCTGAAGATTCTATGGTATTTTATTTAAAAAAAAAAGGAAAAAGAATATGAACAGTTGACAAAAAGTATCAGCACTTTACAAAAAGGAAGCACAACACACGTTTCCATTATTGGCCAGAGTTTAGTATGCTCGAGCGTAACGTATTCTAATCACAGACCTGGATCAAGTCGGTCAGCATTGTCCACGTGTGAGTGCATCAACGCAGTATTACAGTTGAAGCCCACTTAGATGGAGAGTCTGTACTAGCAACCAGGGCTACATTCCACACCTATATGTAGACACTTTACCCACGGCACTCCCCATTTACCGCCTCCCTTCATCACAAAAGAGTATCGATGGAAGGAGTTCAGTCTCCGAACAGGGGCACGAATGAGGTTTCATGACTAGAATATGGATAAGGCTCCAACTTTAACTCTCTGGTCCAGAGTCAGATTTAGCCACTCTAAATGGGACTGGTCCTGGAGTAATGTTCATGTCTGTGATGGCCAAGCACTGAGTTAGTAAACGTTATAATGGCTGTCAGAAGGGGTCATTGGAATGTCTATTGGGGAGTTTATATGTATGCACGTGCGTCCTTTCAGAGGGCCCCATAAGGGTTGACCGTAGGTTGACCAGAGTTTCTGTAGTTGCTTATTCCTGCTTCTCTTTACCAGGCAGGAGCCGTGTTGGCCAGTCGTCTCATGCGCCTGAAAGGAAAACACATTGAGTGTGTTATTGTGTGGCTGGCATAAATACACAGGCAGTGCACTTCAGATTTGTTTCTCCAAATTTTTTTTTAGAATGCTATTAATCAGATCAGCTCTGGAAAGTATGGATAAGATCCAATGTAAATCAAGCTTCCTGTGTAAATGCAGCCTTAAATGAGTTATACCCGAAATTGTGCTCATCCACACTTAACTTTTAGGTTAGAGAACAGTTCAATGCAGTCTTTTGAGCCAAGACCAAGCTGTCACAAAAACTGACTTGTGATACAGACACACACAGCTGCTGTAAGTGATTGCATTAACAGGGAACAAATGAATAGCAAAAAAAAAACTGAGTTCAAGTGGTATTCTTGAACCCTGGTACACCAATGGACATAGGGAAGATAAGAAGCAAGCATGGTCACTGTAGATTACGACACTCATTCCTCAAATCCTCATCGTCCTCCTCCTTATTGG
Source organism: Esox masquinongy (assembly GCA_016801175.1). Classification (NCBI taxonomy): domain Eukaryota; kingdom Metazoa; phylum Chordata; class Actinopteri; order Esociformes; family Esocidae; genus Esox; species Esox masquinongy. Next base: position 30,495 of record JACXGI010004466.1, on the reverse strand, counting down.
AGGAGGTCCACAGGGCTCTACTCCTCTTCCCAGAGGTTGAGAGGAGGACAAGAAATCAAGGAACAATGTATTGGGGAGGAATGCCAGACTGTCCATATCTGACCTGGTGTTCCTGTCCTGGTCCCTGATCTTCTTTTCCATCTCGGCGTCCGTCAGGGTCTCCAGCAGGGGGCACCACGTGTCGGCATCGCCCGTGTTGCGGATGGCAATCTCCACCGTAGGCAGGGGATTCTCACTGCAGGAAACGACACAACGGCAGGAAGTCAGAGACGCAGACGAGGAAGACGGCACCAAGGTCGGGACTTGCTGCTGTCATGGCGTGTTAAAGACGTGTGACAGAAATAAGAGGCATCTTCGGGATGAAACCTGGCATGGCTGTTTTATGTCACTCCTGTGGGTTAATCCCATTTTCATCAGGAATAGATATTCCTTCAATCCAATTTTTTATTCTTAACACGTTTTACTTAGTTACTAAAACGTTGAGGAAAATCTCAAAATGTGTCACAATCATGTATTTTCTGCAACCCAAGATTGAACTTGCTGAGAAATCCCTAAATCACAAATAGAGAGCACTCAGCCGAAGCTGTGAAAGCGTCATATAGCATCCATCACACAAAGCCTGCTCGGACTGCCACAGCCTTTTACATACCTGCAGTGACAATGCCTGCAAAGAATTATGGGATTGCGAACATACATGGGCAGTTACAGTTTGACGAAATGGAGAAAACTGAATGTCAATGATTCTTTCTTGGATTCCTCATACTTTAACCTCATAGTTACAATAATCCAAAAAGAGTCAGGACTATCCTTTCAATTGTCTGCGTAGAGAGCTGTTTGTAGGCAAAACAACAGAGACTGTGACAGTATCAACAGTCTTCCCTCACTGGGCATGAACAGAATATCATCCTAGGTTTTTTTCACAAATACAAGTATATAGGGTTTCCATACTTTGAGGTGGGGGGGACACCCTGCAAAGTCAAGTCAACAGATGAAAGAGAAAAGATAAAGTGTAAATGTACTCAGCTTCCCGGGGCAGACCGTGTCAAGAGAACGTGGGTGGGTGGGTGGTAGGGGTTAAGCTTGGGGGAGAGGGGAGGAGTTCAAGTAATTCAAAAGCATATTGACCTGAAATCAGACCTATAAGGGACAGACAGGTGGGGAGAGAGAGACAGAGAGACAGAGAGAGAGAGAGAGAGAGAGAGAGAGAGAGAGAGAGAGAGAGTAGAAAAGGTCATTAATTTGCAACGCCCAAAACAAGCCATGATGATGTTAGCAAACTCATTTTACATTTACACACAATGAATGGCCAGAAATGACTTGAAAAGCACCAGCATCAGGGTTGGGCTCCAAACCCGAAAACCAATGGAAAAAAAAAAAAAAACATTACTGAAATTCCTAACATGCCATTTCAGTTAATTCAATGAAATGACCAATAGTGAAATGGAATTAAGCCGAACGCTGATGGATGAGCAGGGGACTCATTGGAACAGCACAAAAGATCTGAACGTCCAGAATGGACACGGCCAAGCTGATGTGACCAGACTAACCATGCAAAGCAAGAGAGGGGAGGAGCAGATACACAAACCTAAGAGTTTCTTTGTCACGGGGAGGGTGAAAAACTGAACAAATTCAGGACTTGTCTAAACAGTTTCTGGGTTCAGTCAGCTGGACAGTGGGCTGTTGGAATGGATGTAGTGGTGTTTTTCCTTTTAGTGGAGGAACCACATGGCATGCACGCTGGTTGATAATGAATGTAGGCTAAAGGTTGTGTGTTTACTCTGTAATGTAAACAGGACACAAGCTCAACGAGTGTCCTTAAGAGACCCCACTCTGAGTCGTAGGCAGACACCTGCTAACCCCCCCACCCCGCGAGCTTCAGAGGGGAAAGCCAAGTTGAAGCCAACGTTGGACGTTGTAGCCTTCATGATAACTGCACATGGTTTTACCCCTACAACCGACTAGCGCACGTCATCCAAGTTGAGGAAATACCTTATTTTCAAGGCATCCTAGAACTTGATTTTCGAAAATCAAAATTAATGTACTCCAATCACTCTGTACAAACCCTGATGCACGCACGCGACTACACCCCAATGTCACGTCAATGAGATAAAGTTTTTTCTTAAAATAAAACGACATTGCCCCGTGTAGTTAAGCTGTCAGAGAGTTGTGTTTGTGTACTTCCAGTGCCCTCGGATGCAACTGCTTCTGTACCTTTTCTCTGGATAGGATCATCTGCAACATTACTTGTAAAGGTATAGTCACATCACACCGTTTAATTTAGAGAAAATATTTATATTTAACGCATTCCAGCAGGGTCCCATGAGGGAGATGATCTCCCATGTAGAGTATACAAGAAAACCTGAAGGATGGAATGAGTTTCTTGGGAATATTGAGAGAATATGGTTTGTTGTTACAACCAAGACCTGCCAAGCCAATGTGTGCTGAGATTTTTCAAGTCTCTTACATTCGTTTGTCGTGTGCGTGAGAATGTTGTGTCCACACATGTGTATTCGCTGTTGGTTTTGTGCGTTACCTGAAGGCGTACGTCCTCTGGTGCCAACTGAGCTGGCCGCGAATGCTGTACGCAATGGTGGTGACAAACTCTCCCCCCAAGCCCAGCTCAGAGCACAGCTTCAAGGCAAACGTCTCTGGAGAGTTCTCCCTCTCCGACATGTCCCACTCAAACTGATCCACCAGGGAGATATTCCCCACGTGGATGTTCAGCTGAAACACAGACACACACACACACAGACACACACACACACACAGAGACACACACACACACACACACACACAGACACACACACACAGACACACACACACAGACACACACACACAGACACACACACACTCTGTGAATTGTCAAACTAATGTCAGCCAGGTCCAGGTTGTGTCAAGTCACCGTCTGTGACTCCGCTGGAGCAGTGAAGTCACCGTCTGTGACTCCGCTGGAGCAGTGAAGTCACAGACGGTGACTCCAGTGTCTGACCGGGGCCCATGTTGTAGGCCCAGTCGGAACCTGGTGACAGTTGATTATGAATCTGGAGCAGTGAAGTCACCGTCTGTGACTCTGCGAGGGTTTGTGGATTATTAAGATCAATTAAAATTTGCAAATGGAAAACATTTTTGTAAACTACAATATAATAAGAACAACATCTGAAAAAACTAAAAAAAAACATTGAGTGAAAAAAAAAAAATACATACAAAAAAAAATTCAGATGGTCATGTTTAAAACAGGTCCAGGCTGTGCATACCTATTATTTAAAAAATACTATTATCATCAAATTGAATAATATTGGTAAAAAAAAGAAATATTCAACATATTTAAACATACAGCCTCCTAAACCAGGCCTAGATTGTCACTAGGCCTGGGGGTTACCTATAGGAGTTTTGTTGCAAAGGGGAAAGGAAACCAGCATTATATTAAAACAATGAGTGATATATCACTTTGATACATTTATCTAGACAATGTGCCACACTTTTTTTAAAAAGGGAAACCTAATGAAAACTTGTAAATAGAAATAATAAACTGTGTGTGTGTGTGTGTGTGTGTGTGTGTGTGTGTGTATGTGCGCCCACCTTGATAATGACCCTCTGGTCAGTCTGTTCATCCAGGATGCTGTCCGTGGGGTACGACTCAATCTGCTGGCGGATGGCCGAGGCGATGGCAGGGACGAAGGCCAGTGGGTTCAGGTCTAGATCATCACACAAGATCTCGGCAAACATCTCCGGGGTCATCAGCTTCTCTGGAAGGACAGGAGAAAGGAACAGTGAGGCGGTGAGTCTCAGTAGAGTAGAGGCTTCTTCTGGAGTTGATTGTACTAGTTGGTTGGCACCATGTGTGATGGGACATCATCAACGTCAAACCTAGAAATTGTAGCTGCTGCCCAAGCTTGTCCTGAGGGAGCAGGTGTACGGTGTCAGACTGGGACTTTCATTATAATACATCACAGACAATAGAAGCGCTAGACATTTAAAAAGTTGTGTTCATATTTCTACGACCTCTGCAGGCTGAGTTGACTATGTAACTACTTGAGTCAGAAATAAAGTGTATGCACACGATTTAAACTACATGCTACTGTAAATGTTAATGTGTCTGATGAAATCAGATACCACTTGAATTCGGTTGCCGAGAGTATGCTAAATGGCAATGTATATCACAAGCACAATAATCCTACTTTCCAAAATACAAATTGATGTAAAAAAAAAAAGTTTCGGTCAGAAACCTCACATCCTTTCCAGATTTACACCACAAATTAGGGTATGCTGGGCCAATACAGTCCCCTCCCCCAGAGATGAAGTAGCTTTACCGTTCATGTTCCAGGTGAACGCGTCTCGGAGTTTCTGGCCGTCGATCTCCATGTCTAGACGGATGGGAACCAGCACCTCGGCCTGAGCAGCGTTCTCATGGATCACGGCCGGGTCGTGGTCGTCAAAGCTTCACAAAAGGGAATGACATGGGGAAAACAATCAATGCCCATCTCCTGCCAGTTCTATGTCTCAGTATTCTACTAGCCTGGAGGTCTAGAATGTTTGTACTTTAGCCAAATCCTTCCTGTGTTCATTCATGTCAGGCCAAACTGTGTGGTTTGACAACTATAAGAGATTGCTACAGTACAGACTGAATTACCAGGGTATATTATACACATTCTTAATCTTTTCCAGTTCTGCGTTGGACTCCAGGAAGACCACAGGAAATGGGGACACCAGAATGTAATTGCATTGTCTAATTGGGTGAATGTTGACTCAAGAATCTGCCACTTGAGTGATTCGTATCAGAACTAAGAGTGCACTGTATACAACATTTCGCTGTTCAACCAAACATCTGTGATCTAAAGCGAGAAACGCTGTTCGCTAGAGAATTCAGAATGGACGCTCTGCCAAAACCACAGGAACAGGGGCCCGGCTTGGAGACAGACATGCTGATGTTTACTGTTTTCAAGGCCTTACTGCATCGTGTGGGCCATCTGAAGACAGTACGGCGGTACTAGGAAGGTGACCGAGCTACATGGTTTGGGAACTAGTGAGTGAGAATTCCAACCCACAGAGAAGCGTTGGGCCTCTGGGATGATCAAGTGTTGTTTATTATTCCACCCAGCCCTGAGGCTCCTATCCAAGCCCCTTTTTAGGCAGAGTAGTGCCGCCATCAACTGGTTCTCTCGATCGTTCAAGTCTACTTCCTGGAGTGATCACATCTCTGTCCATGTGAGGTGAAACGGAGTTCGCACAAATAATTGACGGTTCATTGTGGTCAAGAGTGTTTCACAAATCAAGGGTGTCCTATTCCAAAACCAACTTTTCCACAATTAGATGGATAAAACGAGAAAGTAACAATTTAGTCTGGAAAGGTTCAGACGGGCCTGTTTCACCAAAAAGAAAAAAATTCCATGGACTGCCCTCTTTTGACCACACATATGGAGGTGTATGTGTCCACTGCCATTGAGCAAGAACCTTCACAACATAGTGACTGATACCTCCCCAACCAATCCTGCTTTTTAGAGGCACCAGGAAACCAGCACCTTAAGCCAAGGTGGAAATCAAGAGGGAGTAAATCCACTCCCCAGCTCAACTATGGAGGTCTAGATTTATGAGACTAAACAACAACAGATGTGACAGCGAAAGCATCTTGGTCACACTTAATGTTCAGTCTTTCCCGTTTGTTGCAGACCTACGAATCTCGGCACAGCCTCTTACCTCCCTCTAACTTTACTACGTCTCACACTGAAAAATTACTTCCAACATTCTACCAAATGTTCTACCAACAGTTTAGAGGTACAGCAAGTGGAGTTGCCAACACTTCCAACTATATACTCATCCTAATGATATGAAACCAAACAGCTCCTCTCCTCTTAAAGTTCAACACTTAGCTCAAATAATCTGACCTCAGTCTCACATTAAAAGCAAAAAGAAAACAGACTTCTGGGACAATACTATTCAGAAAAATGTGAAAAGTAAAACATGCCCTCTTGAGTACAATTGCTTCATCCCACGTGGCGTCATAGGATTACATGTCATAAACAGTTTTTTATTACGGCTCAGAACGCATTTCAAACCAATAACCAGGCTAAATTTGACCAACCTACTGCAGAATTTAACGTCCTTCACACACTGAGTTTGAGTGTAAAGCTAATAATAACCGTACTGTTCCAACAAGTCAAATCAACTGCACTGAAAAAACTAGAACATGTTTTCTGCAATGCAAGCAATCTTACCATTTCAGTTATGCAACGAATGCATACCCAAGAAACTGACTCGTTTGGAATCCATAAGTCAGTCATGTGTTGTCCTGACCAATGCATTTTAAAGTGAGTTTTAATAATCTGTCAGCCATTTTACAGTATATTAACAATGTAAAATGCTAACTGCATTTCATTGTACTGTACATGTACTTGGTCAATGACAAAGTTAAATCTAATCTAAAATGCTCAAACTTTTTTGCTCTAGAATAATGTCTGGAGAAGCCACTCTCATAGTTGCATTTGTACTTGTGCCATTTACACTCAAAAGCATAACAAGGGCTTAATTACAAACATGCACAGTAAATAAACAAAGATGGCCTCTTGGTATTTTATAATCCCAAAAAGAAAATAAGAGTGGGGGTCAAGGACTCGATCTGTTAAAAACATGGCAACAGCACTTAAGTCAGCAAAAACAACCCCTGAGTAGACAGATGTGTTTTGATTAGTTCCAGTGACACAAAAGGCTTGTGTTATTGAGGGTGTAGGACAGTTAAGTCCGGAGACGGGGCTTTTATTCTGGAAGACCGTCAGAAAAAGCAGCTGATGATGAACAAGCCACTCTACAGAATATAGGAACCAGAAGACGGAGTAGCAGTGACCCTGGATGACCTCCGTCTCAGACTCAGCATCTTCTGGCCCCAAACAGTCTGAGAGGAGGAGATGCAAAGCGTGGCTGAACCATTCCGTCATTCCCCACACACCAAGGCTACCTCTGAAGGACAGCCGTCACGCATTCATTCACTCACTGATGATAGCCGTTAGGACAAGGAGAGCTGAGGTTCACCAGCTTGTGTGGACATCCAATCGTTTCTGAATGCTCAATTTCACATGGGAAATGTACCAAGTATATCACAGTTGTCAAGAGAGGGAAAAAAAAAGCATCTTAAGGTCATACTGACCAATCCTGAAAAATTTGCAATTTGTAAGCAGTTCTATTCTGTAGGCTAAGACTGTGGTGGTAAAACTCTTGCACTTTTATTTACTTGGTCTCACACACACACACACACACACACACACACACACACACACACACACACACACACACACACACACACACACACACACACACACACACACACACACACACACACACACACACACACACACACACACACACACTTCTGAAGGAGGAGGGCACGACAAGCAGTATGCAATACCATCAACTAACCATACAGCGTCACTCAAGCGCCTCTGAATGAATCATACTGAAATATAAACACAATGACATGGATTAAATACTTACAAAAGTAATTTTGGCAACAAAAAACAAAGTCCTTTTTCAACTCTGTTATACATTGTTTGAGGCAACGCCACAGGTCTAATCACAGTGCCTCAAAAATACCCCCCCCCAGACATATCCACATTTCATTGTGTTACAGCATGCAATGGAAACGGATTAAATCGGGGGCTTTACTGCAGATGAACACAAACTATCCTCACCACAAGGGGAAGGTGCGCTTCTTGTCGCGGCCCATGCGGTTGCGGTTGATGGTCGTGGAGCAGGGCACGGCATCCAGGTGGTGGGAGCTGTTGGGCAGCGTGGGGACCCACTGGCTGTTCCTCTTGCCCTTCTGCTCCCTGGGACGGGCACACATAGGCACAATGAAGACACAAAGCAGCGACCAACGCAACCCGTTTGGGTTTGTTCACACTAAAAATTGGTGCCTGTGGGGAGCTTGAAGAGGCAAATTCTACATACGTACGACCTACACTCCAAAACACAGCACATGCTCTCCATTTGGAAACAAACATTACCCATACACTAGCTCTGCAAGAGGTGAATTATATTGTCCCCACTAAAAAAACCCAATTTTAATAATATGTATTTTTAAAAACATTATCTGAGCCGTGATGCAAAATGAGCTCATGGTAATGTCCCGTGAAGGATGATTCCCAGCCTAAATAATGCAAACTTCAACTACACTACAACTTCGGGTTATGAGAGAGTGCAGGACACAGTCATCTAATGAGGCTAGCAGTGGACAACTTTGTAGTGCTGAAACATGCAGAGGCTGTGCCACATTTCAAACAGAGGTGGACTGCGAACTGATGGTGTTAAGTAGGCCTAAAGACAGGGGATAAAGATATGGTGCCATTTAGCACTAGCCACGGTTTTAAACTACGGTGCTCGGTAAGGCTCAGTGTTCCAATCAAACAGTAAAACTGGTTTTGTTTCCGTCAAATTGTCACTGCCTGAGAAATATTTACAATGAGGCGAAAAACTTAAATTAAGCATTTGTGGTTAAGTACTTGGGAGCCGCCATCATTATGCACCCTCCCCATTAACTTCACTAAAAACAACACGGATCATTTAAAGCCTATTTATTACTATTTAAGATAAGAGGAAGGCCTACCTGTTTGCCAGACTCAACTACACTATCCACAGATTTGTTGGCAGCCAAATCCTCCCATACTGTCACCATGCACTGCATCAACATCTCCATGTCTGTGAAGAGTTTGGTTAAAACGAGGGCTGGAATTCAAGGTATGTGAGGATATGCCATACCCAAAGACAACTGGGCCTACATATTGTAATCTTTAGTTTTAGAAATGGTAAGGATCCTGGTTACACAAAAGGCTCTATAACAATGCTCAGTTGTGTGAAGCTTTACGTCAAAGCCAGGCTTCTGAACACAACAAAACATGACTCTGAAGCATATGCTGATGTTATCTAGGTCTCTATGATGTTCTTAGCCTTCTATATTCAGAGAGAAATGTAGTACTATTTAACTATTAGCTATTTACTTTCAGAAATGAGAAGGCATTTAGACCCAGGCCTTCTGTAGAAGCACTAGTTACCTTTCGTTAATTATTTTGGGTTAGTAGAATGACAGACCTGTAACCTGCAGTTGAAGCTTCAACTTATTTGTGCCAGTTGTCCCTTGGGGTGAAAAGGTAACTTTTGAAAGAATGCCATTTTTAATTTTGAAGTATTTGCAAACACCAAAAATGTTGTGGCAAACCAGACACAGGGTTGCCAGAGAAGTAGGAATGCATATTACTTTTTCCATTCTTTCTGGAATTTCTATATATTTTTAATCTTTTTTGTAAGCTATGGGAGTGATGTTTCTCTTTATTACAAGCTGGTTTTCATTTCAGGCAATAGCGATTTTATAATTTCATCAGTGTTCAGACAGATCAAAATAAGTGTTAATTTCCTTTAATGGATTATTTACAGATTTTTTGTTAAAATATTGTTCAATTTCTTGTGCAGGGCTTATGAATAAAGGTCTAAGCAGACTTGTTATTTTATTTATTTCAGCACCTAAGCTAAAACATAAATGTTGGCACACACAAACAAAATACAGGTGCCCAGTGAAAACTATTTAAGCTATCAAATTGCTCAAGTTTCCAACCTATGCATTTTCTTTTTTACTGGGTCCTTTGTATACTGAGAAGGCATGTAAGCAGTACCTGAGGTAGGCCGGTGGCTCTGTGCTGATGGAAACCGCTTTGTACTTTTCATCATTCCCCTCAAAGATCTCTTCACATTCCGATGCCTTCAGCAGGGTCACACTTGTGGCTAAAAGATGTGTAACAGTGTGTTGTGTTAATAGCCAAAACTGCTAAGTGCTTGAGTCTTCCTGAGTAACAAGATTAAATGTTAATAAGAGGCTGTCTCTGACAAGGGTTTATCACTCACCATGCGAGGATGCCACAATCTTCTTTCTCTCCTCTATTGAGGCTAATCTCCTTGAGAGTGACGGGTACCTTTTGTACAGAGAGCCCCTGAACATACGAAGGTAATTTCCAACCTGAGAATGTCAGAGAGTTAGTTTTCTGGGCTCATTATTAGATACAGTTCAGAACCCCTAAGCCCTAACAGTTAAAGATTCACCCCAAAAACATTCTACAGTATTACTCCACTGCTGATACAAAGTATTGCATGTCACAATGCCATTATCACACCATAATCACCCATGCTTGTTGACCTGAATTTAAACTTCTTACGGGAGAATGCAATGTGGCAGGCCAAAAAATAATTAAACCTTAATTTATATAAACAATGCTCCACGATACTTGAGGATCCTCCTTGTACCTTTTGCCAAACAAGCGTTTATGTTCTAGTTAGTGAATGGGTTTCCACCTTGCAAATCTGACATCTTTTTTTTTTTTATGTTGGAGTCATGATCACTAATCTTAACGAGGCGAAAGAGGCATGCAGATCCCTAGGGGTCATTGAGACTTAGATGATTTTACACCTTGTTCTTGGGTAGATTTCTTGAAGGTCTGATTGTCCAATCACTCTTGGCGAGATTAACTACTGTCCCAACTTTCTCCATTTGGACAATAGAGACCCAGCGGAGACCCAGAGCATTAGAAATGGCTTTGTAGCCCTTTTCAGACTGATAAGCAACAACACATTGAAGTCTTCAGGAATGTATTTAGATCATGGCATGAAGTACCTCAAGATCTTTTGTGCACAGGATCTAAGAGAATTGTTTATTGGGTACGGCTGGGACAAATCTGGCAAATCTGGTAGTTAACCGAAGTACACAAATCGCTGACCCTAACGTGTAGATTTAAATAATTTAGTACTGTAGATATTATTATTCAGTTCAAAATACAGTGTTGGTACGTACAAACGTTTTCGGAATGGCCCACAGTGAGAATAGAACCTGCAACCCTACCAGGCTCTACTACACGCAAACCCAGTCATCCCTTTTTCGTAAGGTTGGGTTAACTAGGGGGCAAATAACTATCACACTGCATTTGTGATTACTTCGTGCATCAAACAAATGAACACACTAGGTACAACACACAAAAAGATCTGAACAAATTCAATGTGAACACTGTAAAAAATGCAGAATATCAAACGGGGAGGGGGGGGGTTATACTTTTTCACGACACTTCACTTTTTATATGTTCATTTAATATATGATACACAAAACAGGACATTAGCTAGCTATTCTGAAAGGTAACGTTAGCTAGCTAGTCAGCTACAGTACTTAGCTAGCCAGCTAGGACAGACAACAGTGCAATGGCGCATTCTGATGATGGTTAAAAGGGTGGCTGTAATGTATACCTAACGCTGTGCTACCAATTAAATATTCCCCGACACCATACATCGTAAACATACCTCCGATCCAACCATATAGAAGTCCCCATCTTGTTCTAACTGAAATTTAATCGGTTTCTGTCCAAAGGTTTTGCTTAACGCCATTTTCACAGCAGCTAGGCGAAGTGGCTAAACGGTTAAAACAATCTACAGCGCATGCTCCAAAACGGGTCAATTGTGTGCGCTACCTCCAATGCGACGGCCTCAGGTGGCCTGTGCAGTTCAGACAATCAGTTCGGATAAAAAATATAAGAAACTGTCCTACAAAACCTGATATCTGACACGCGGGGATTACATTTCAGATGTATTTTTTTAAGTACAACCTATATTGAGTCCTAGTGGTTTAAGGAAACGTATACTAGGTCTTGGGGTGATTTCGGGCAGTGTTAATAAAACCCCCCACTTATTATTATAAAACATGTAGTTTCAAGGTTTATTTGTCAAATGCACCGAACAACACAGCGTCATCGGGCACAATGAAATTCTTGTGACATGGCACCCGACAACTACGTAGTGAGAGTTAAGAAGAAGAGTATATAAGCAAAAATATAGCTAGACAGAAAATAATGAAATAAAGCAACAACATACATAACACTGTACACTAGCAGCAGTTTAAAAAAGAGTACTGTAAACTAGTAGCAATCTGGGCAGTATTATTGATATAGCTGCAATCTGGGTAGTATTATTGAACATTTAGATATGGCAAGTATGTCATATAACAGTGTGAACTAGCAGCAATTGGTAGAGTTATTGAATATTAGAGCTACATATGAGTGCAATAAGCTTATGAAAGGTGGCATAGCACACTACAACTACGTGGTGAGAATTAAGAAAACACAGCAAAGAAAATAGCAAGAGGATGTAGTTATTATAGCCTATGTTAAGATTGTTTGCCACACATTAGAACACATGGGGAATTATTTTTAAAAACGCAATTATTAACAATTCACATTTTATTTATTTTATTATTTTATTTTATTATATAGAAAAACGTCTGTTTTGTGATTCACGGCCATAAGCCCCATAGAGACCAATTAAGCCATCACGTATCAAACCATCTCCAAACTGTTAATTAATCAGCTGCACTGTACAACCAATCTCCTTACATCTAGATAAAGACATACATTATCTACAAGGGACTATACCTGTACATGTGTACATCGACTGTAAATGAATGTATAGGACTCAGGCCGTTAATGTCCCTTCATTTCCAAAGTATAGTTCATTGTATGTATATTGACTTAAAATAGATTTGGTGTATTCTGATTTTATATCTACCATTAGCAGCACATTTACACTTGTAAAATTATGGGAGTAGGTACATGTACTTAATGATGTAATTATATAGTGATAATTCTTATTCTTATATGCGGCGACAGGGTAACTGCCTTTCGGTAGGGGAACCTACTTTCAGTCAACGCTCAAACCCTACGACAAACCCAAGATTTCCGTTCTGCCACCTCTGTTCTTAGCTTCCACTCATCCAAGTCAAAGCTCTTCTCTGTTCTGGTATCCACTTAAAACTACAACAGCAGCTTTTTCACAAAGTCCTCAAACCCTACTGTTTTGAAGAGGATCAAAATATACCTTTGTGACAACGTATGTGAACTCCGCAGTTCGCTTTTGACTTAGCTAGCAAATAACCAGTTGTATCATACTGGTATTATATTGTCTACGTTTTGGGAAATTAAGATGACCAGTGTCTGAGGCTTAAATGGCAGTGCACAAAAGCCCTAAATGGTATTATCATAATTTTCATAATGTCGTAGTTTTATTACAACCATAAAGTGTTAAAATATCATTAAAAAAGGAAGTGTTTTGTGTGTTTATTTTTCACTTTGTTGTAAATTAGTTATTTTCTAGAATCTATGTTGCCTTTATCAGAGGCTGAATAATTTTTTTTGTTATGTTTTTCCTTATTCCATTTTAGCAGTAATAAAAATCTGTCATAAGAAACACAAAGATGATTGATTTTAAAATGCAATTTGTTTCATCTTTTTAGCCTAATGAGTAAAATATATGTTCACTATGTTGATCGTATTTGGTTGTAGTCACAGATGAACATCATTACTCAAACGTTCAGTTGATGGACTCTCCCTACTGGAACCTTGTCCTCTTCAATTGTCCAAGGGTATGCAAACATTTGAGCGCAACTGTACAATTGTTTCCATGGTAATCCAAGCCAAGGTTCCTTATGATGCAGATATCAGAATGTTGGATTGTGACATGCTTAGAGATTCTGAAGCATGGTGTCCTAGGTTGGTCCAGCGGTGTAAGCTGCTGCCTACAGTGTCCATATACTGCTACAGCATGGATTCAAATCTGACCAACTGCTCTTTCAGCAAAAACTCTCCCCTTTATCTTTTACCCCTTTCCTGTTTGAAAGAGCATATATAAAATCCTAAAAACATTCTATCTTTGAAATTATAATGAGTGGAGACACCAGATGAGTGTAATCGCTACCCTTTGTGATGGCCAAACGAGGTTTCATTACTGTTCTTCTAGCAGCAGGATATTATGCTAGCATCGCTAACTCAGATTTTGTTTTTCAAAATAAACGCCATCTTTGAAATATATAAGGCAATATAGTTAGCAATCCAGTCTGTGCATTTTATTTTTAATGTCTGTACCAATTTTGTTCGTATCTGTTCTTTTTTACAGACTATAATGTTAACTATATTGCCGTATAAATTTCAATGGTGGCTTTTATTGGGATAAAGAAAATCTGAGTGTTGCCAGCATAAATCCTGCTGCTAAAATAACGCTAATGAAGCCTCGTTTGGCCATCACTAGCTACCCTGACAACTGACCCATGAAAGCTAATGAAATATCTGAATAAATATAGTTTAATAACTTGCCTGTTAAAATAAACAATTATAATCGTAAAATAAATATATAATACTAATAATGCAATTTCTGTATCGCTTTTCTTGACAGAAACTAAATGTGGTTGAAAAAGCAAACTTTAGGTTTAACACATTTACCAAAAGATTTTACAAATATTGGCACAGTGACTTCTTCCGCTGTTTCTAATGATTTGAATCTTCTGTCTGTCATACTGTCGGACTTTGTTTATAGGAAACAATAGTTAGATTGAGCTCATATCCCCATTACTCTTACTTTCCTGAACTATATTACTAAGTCTAATTAGCTCAGGGAATAACCTATACCTTGTCTGAACGCTCTAGCTAGTGTGTGTAGGTTGGCAAGCCTCTACAGAACCGTAGGTGGCGGTGTATGCAACTTTCAGTTTTTTGCGATCCGCCAATACAATCTACAGAAGATGAGCGAACCACTCAAATTGGCATTTCAGTTCTGCTAACAGCAGGAGATTATGATGGTAGCACAACCTAAAAAAAGTCTCAAAATAATTGCCATCTTTGAAATGCATGGCAATGTGTTTAATTCATTGTCAAGATGAAGAATTATAGTCAGTGGCAATCTTTTAAAGAAAATGCACAAAGTAATAATTTGAAACAAATATAAAAATATTTAATATACATATAAAAAATATAGGAATGATATTGAAACATACACATTATACAATTTACAGACTGGTTTGATATCTATGTTGCCATATTAAAAAAAATAGACTATATGAAGTGGAACATGGCATTAGAGAAATACTCACTAGGGTGTGTAGAATCCATTTCACATAACATCTAGTTTTTGTAATAAGGGAATTTCCATAGGCCTCTCGTCTATAATGTAATGCATTGAAGCCAATGGAGTGGGTGGGTTAAATTGTGCTGCTAGCTATACCCATTCTTTCCCCATGAAATTACACTTTATATGGATTCTAAACACCCTAATGAGTATTTCTCGAAGGCCATGTTCCATTTCGCATAGTCTAGTTTTTTGTTTTAAGGCAATATTTTTAAGCTGTCTGTACATTTTATTTAAAAAGTCTTAAAAAATATTTTTTTCAAACCAACGTATTTTTTCTTTCAATTACTCATTTTCTGGAACACAGCATTAAACTTGCATTTGCAATTTACTTTAGAACGGACCATCTTTAGAACGGACCATTAGAATCTTTAGAACGGACCATACACATTGCAATATATTGACATGGGCGCTTTTATTTTGAAGGTTTTGTCATTACTAAACGACGGTGACGTCATTGTTAGTGCTGCTGGTAGAATGCTATTAGTCATGTTGAGAGCAATAGCTTATAATTCAGACAAGCGACTACAACGAAGCATTTTCTGAAAATGTCTAAAATAGAGTTGTTGAAAGTGTTTCTAAACCAGCGATTAACAGCAGCTGCTGGGGAGATTTTTGGGGCAGTTGAACAGACGATAGCAGACTACCATGAAGAATATTCCCGTACAAAGGAGGAGAACGACCGTTTACGGAAGCTGCTGGATGACGTCCTTAAACCTGAAATAAAGTTGCATCGAACAGGTTTGTCGTCTTAACTACAATTTTCTGTAAATTATTTATTGTTCATGTGGTCTATAAACAGATAAATATGAATTCCTGCTGTGGGAAATTTTTTAGGGCAGACATAGGCCTAAATTGGTATTTTCCAAGCTCGTCGTCACTTAAACCGAAAACCTTAAAATCAATGTCCGTTACACACTCTCCAAACCAAAAATGAAAATTGGTTTCATGTTGTGTTGCTCGTCGCGCACATCTGCCTGGCTAGAACGTGGGCCACGTGTACTGCTGTAGACAGAAGTAAGCTAAAATCCGTGTACGATTTTAATTTGGAGGGGTGACTGCATCAAACGATTGTATTTAATGTTATTTTACGCGCTACTCGGTGATGCAGTTGATCCACATGGTACAACCAATTACCTATTACCGATGCAGGGTAGTTGTGCTTATGTACAGGTAAACGCTTCGGCGCATAAGCCGAAGCAATTAGACCGCAATTCCATTCATAATTTAAAATCGAAAACATTCTCGAACTAGACCAAAATCCGTATTTGAGTTTTCATACTTTGTACATTTCTTGTCTCCAGACCTCCAGCATCTCACTGGCTCTGGAAAGAAGATTCCCGCTGAAAAGGAGCTCTGTGACAAGTGGAAGCCCCACAGTTTGGGACAGGAAGACCCAGAACTCACACAGATAAAAAAAGAAAAGGTGGAACTCGGAGCAAGTCAGGTGAAAGAAGAGCTTCACTGGCTAGAGCAAGACTTATCTCCTGCCACTGTGGAACATGACTGTCATCAGGATTCAAGTTTGTTCACACATCTTGCCGGCACCTCAACTGAACAGATCAACACAGAATTTGATGAAGGTAAATATAGAAAACCAGAACCAACCAGTGCGTGACAAAATGATCTAATGTCGAGATGCAATTTTCTGATGAGGTAGTATGTCCCAATACTGGCATACTAGTTTACTATATACTAAACAGTACTTACTTCACAATCATCTGTGAAGTACGTACTTGTGGTATGTAGTATACGATTTGAGATTCAGCCAATGCTTTCGATTTCCTCATAGTTCATATAACGTTTATTTGCTATTCAACTGTTATTGTATGGATGACCATCCACAGTAATCTTTGTACAAGAGTAAACTTCAGTTTGGTTCAAAAATATTCTGTTGACTGCATTCTTTCAGCAAAAATGTAATGGCTAAGCTAAAAATTGCATTCCCGCTGTTTAAATAGTGTAACGGTTAAAGACACAGTCTGCCACATACTATAGAAAACTGCAAATCGAAACCAGCCAGGGACCACAACTTTCATCCCTTCTAATCGCAGGCCGGCTGAACTAGGCTGCCTGGTTCCTTTTCTGGTTCATATGAAAAAGCCGGACACATCCAATGGTGGTTTGTGTGAAAACGCTTTGATTCCACAGAGGGTATGCACGATCACCTCCAAACTCCCATTAACACTAGGTGGACTTGTGATGTTTGTAGTAAACGTTTCGCTAAGAGTACTAAGCTGAAAATGCATATGAGGTGCCACAGACGGAATAGAATTCCATGTCTGTTTTGCGGTAAATATTCCAATTGCTCAGCTAATCTGAAAGTGGATATCAGGACCCACACAGGTGAGAAACCTTTTCAATGCCGTGATTGTAGTAAGTCTTTCTGTAGTACCTCTAATCTTAAAACACACATCAGGAGTCACACAGGAGAAAAAACATCATTTTCCTGATTGTGGCAAAGGTTTTACTCAGAGCGCATGTGGGCACACATGACGATTCACACAGGGGAAAGCCCGTATAGCTGTAGTTTATGTAGTTAATCTTTCAACAATAGCAATCAACTTAAATTGCACACTAGGAGCCATACAGGAGAAAAAACAATTGCAATTTC
Organism: Esox masquinongy; assembly: GCA_016801175.1. Lineage (NCBI taxonomy): Eukaryota > Metazoa > Chordata > Actinopteri > Esociformes > Esocidae > Esox > Esox masquinongy. The sequence goes on along the minus strand of JACXGI010004466.1, from coordinate 12,917 downwards.
TGTGACAAATTTTTTAGCATTTGTTCTGGTCTGAAAGCACAGATTGAGCATCTGCGGGATGTTTTGGACCAACAAGTCCGATCCACTGCGGCTCCACCTCGCAACCAACAGGACTGGAAGGATTTGCTTCTAATGTATTGGTGCCAGATACCACAGGTCACCTTCAGAGTCCATGCCGGACGCCTTGCAGAGTCCATGCCTTGGCGGCTCAGAACCACCAACAGCATATTAGGCAGGTGGTCTTGTTTTGGCTCCGCAGTGTATACTGTAATTGAAATTTTAGCTGCAAGTGTGTACCCGTTCAAATGAACCTTAGTATACTACTAAAAAAAGGGAGTTTTTCCGTGGGATAATTACACACATTTTTTTATGGCGAAGACACTGTGAGTGGCTGTGGTTGACCAGTGCTTAGAACACGAGTTAGTTGAGAGATGTGACATGCACAATCACTACATCTTTATCACAAGGTTGCTCATCTACTGCAGAACACAGTTTCTCAATTCTGTCCAACAATTTACACATTCAAATTCTAAACATAGCCAACAGAGGCGCTGCAAAATGCTGTGGTAGCCGTTCACGTTCAAGGTGCCACTCTGTGCAAGTCACAGACTCTCGATCCAACAACATAGCCCCATACGGTCACACTTCCTCCTCAATGTTTGACCGTTACAGCCACTGAGGAACCATGCTTTTGCCTACTCAACAGCGCACAAAAATCTTGCATGATGAACCGAAGATTTACAATTTAGATTCACAGGTCCATAAGACCTTCCAGTCTTCATCCACAAGACCTTCCAAGTCCACTGGCGGTGCTTCATGGCCCAGGCAAGCCTAATTATTTTGTAATCTTAGCAATGGCTTTTTTGCTGCCACTTGACATGTCAGAGTTGCAGCTCTATGTCTTCTCTTCACAGTTGAACCCGATACTTGCTTACTTTGTCTGTTGTTAAGCTGTGCTTGAAGCTGTTGTCCTATGAGCTGCCGATCAGACAAGCTGTTGACTCTCAGAAACTTCTGTCTTCTGTTTCTGTTGTGGTTTGGGTCTGCCAGATCTCCTCCTGTCATAGTTGCACCAGTTTCCAAGGGCCTTTTGAAGGTATAGGAAACTGTACTTAATGAGCACCTTGGCTTTCTAAGCAATTTCTGTAAATACCTACACTTTTAAGGATTATAAATGGCCTGTCTGCCTTCCTTTGTTAATGGCCTTTTTCCTTGCCATTATGATAGCAGTGTACTTCTTGCAGTACAATACTATTCAAATAAAGAGTGTAGTAACACCGTCTGTTCCAACACTGCTTTTATACAGACAGAGCAGACAGTAAGCAATCAACAAAATTTGGGACACCAGTTGGAATTGTTAGCATGAACTTCCAAGTCTTCATTTACTTCCAGTGCTGCAGTTGAACAGCTGTAAGTTGTTAACCATTCCGTCTTCACTGAAAATGAAATTTTCATACCTCTGAAATATATATTTTATAACTCTTTTTGTAAACTAAACTTGTAATTTATTTTTTACCTCTGGCAGTTTACCATTTTCACATTTTTCAATAAAAACTGGAAAGCAATACTTTTTTTTCCTACCTGTCATGTCCATCAGGACAAGTTGGATGGATTGGACAGAACCTTTTTTCCAGAGGTTTTACATATGATCTCTTAACAAAATGATCAAAGGAAACCTGCTGTTAGGAGCTTTCAATTTCAGAAAAAAGTTAGGATGGAAGGAAATAAGTTGGTAAAAGGAGAAAGGGTGACAGAGAACAAATAGGATTTAGAGAACATTTGTAATGGGAAATTAGAGTTAGAGGAAGATGGATTAAGGGTTGACATATTTTTTCTTGGGAGAGGAGAGGTATGCATATAGTGTAGCCTAAATATTTGTATTTTATTGTATATTAATATTTATTAATATTTTAAAGAGAATATTTGAATAAAGGACATCAAAAGTAAATTATTGTAATTTTGATTTTGTCATGTTTTAAAATTATTGAATGTACCATATGAACCCTGCTTTTAAAATATTGATTTTATTGATATCTGACTTACATATGCTTTTTTATACGTTATAATAATATAGGCCTATAGTACCTTTTATATCTGGAAAAAAATGACCTGTCAGTTATGAACTGCAAAAAAAATATTAGTCCCCCTCACATTTGAAGTCAAACATACGCCCCTGTACTCATTAATTACTGTAACTTAGTTGACATGCTTGACGGCATTATCCCATGAGTAAATAATAAAAGTAATTATACTTAAAAAAGAGAGAAATCTTAAAGAGAAGGAATTGACTGAAAATTTGGTATCTTGATAAAGATAACTCTGTGTGTTTGAGTCACTATTGTGAATTCTACCAGTTGTTTCAAGCCTAAAGCATTGGATATTTTCATCGTGAGCACGTGCTCCTACATTCCTGGACAAGCCTATTCAAGCAAGGTAAGATTTGTACATGTTGCAAATGTTACTTACTAAATTACTTAATGTTACAAACTGTAAAAATCTACGTGAATAACTGTGTTGTTTGCTTGGTGGTCAACGATTCACATCAGCTAGCTAGCTAACATTACCAACTATCACTTAAGTAGACAATTTTAGCGGTAACTGATTTGCTTGTTAAGCAGTGTTAGTTTGCCAGTGATTTGATGTCATGTTCTTGTCACATTTACCAATAGCTTTTACTTTTATTGTTTTTTTTTTCTTCATTACAGCACTAGGTTGAAAGCCAGCATCGCACAGTTTACAGAATTGGCTAACTTGCTAATAAAGCAAGAACGTGTAGGCGCAATTATCATGTTAGTTTCTCTCTACAGTTTAATATCGTGACTCGTTTGAAAGCAAAAGCAAGGTGGTGGCCTTAAATCGACATGTCATCTAACAATCGGTAAGTTGTATTAACGGACTAGCCTGGTCAGCTAACTTAATAACACATTGTTAAATCTCTTTAAACTGAATTTGTGGAGATGAAAATGAAAATGGGTTCTCATTAAGAAAAGAAATAAAATGCGTGTCTAATTGTTTACAGGCGATGAAAGAAATAATTACAGATTCATTTATTATGTCAATGGTGTCGCATAAAATTTAATTAAACGATTATCAAAATCCAAAACAGGTGATGAAAATCTCATAGTGCTAGTGGCGACAAAGTAGAATTTTTATGCTTGTTTTATGTCTAGAAGCACTGATCATACTTCAGTAATTTGCATGTGGAAATTATTTTGGACTAGCACCTTCCTCCTGGTCTTCCTTTCCCCCTGCTCTCAGGCTGCTTTGTAGTTTCAAGTAACATTAAGAAAGAAAATGACAAGTGTTTCGAAATAATTAAAATGCGGTTACTGTGGTATTTCTGTCAAAACATTGAAGGTTATGTGGATCATCAGGGACTAAAACATGAAGCAAATGGCCAATATAAATGTATTGTTGGCTGCAAATCTCAGTTTAAGAAATACACTGCTTTTAAAGCTCACATCTAGCGTCGTCATTGAAAATCATCTGGTGTGGCACAACGTGAGACTATGCAAGGACTGTTGTCCTTGCAAGGACTGTTGTCCGTGAGACTATGCGGCAATGCTCGCTGTCAGAAAAAAAGCTTGCATCTGGAAGACCTTCTTGCTCATCTGAGGTCACGTTTCACATTAGTACAATGCCCATTTTAGATTAGACTTAATCCTGGTCCTGGGGACCCAAAGGGGTGCACGTTTTTGCCCTAGCACTCACACACCTGATTCAAATGTTGCCCTACCACTTACACACCTGATTGACGTAATCAGCCCATCATCAAGTCTTTAATGTGAATCAGGTTTGTGAGTGCTAGGGCAATAACAAAAGCGTGCCCACCTTTGGGTCCCGAGGACCATTATTAAGAAGCACTAGATTAGATAGATTATATTCAGCTTTGTCACTGTACAAGTACAGTACAACAAGTAACAGGTGATGAAAATCGACATCAGTGTGAAATGAAAAAGAACCCACTAAAAGTAAAAGCTATAGGTAAATTTTGCAAGAACATGACATCAGGTCACTGACAAACTACACTTTACAGACTGTAACAGTACCTTTACAGTGAGGTCCTCTTTTATTGCTCACATTTCAAGGTGGTATTGGCATGCTACAGCTGTGCATGTCTCCAGTGCACTTTGCACTTTGTCTTCCTTCAGTGCCGAGTCAGTCCTCTGATATTGCTGGAAGTGAGTCAGATAGAGATGACGATGGGGTTTGAAGATAGACAAGACCCAGCGGATATGAAAGAACAGTATTTAAAAAATTTGCTCATTTTACATGTTACAGGCTAAATACCTTATTCCTCCTCTTACAATACAAATGATTGTTAAGAAGATTAATGATCTAAATCAGTTTGTCATCAGTACATGCAAAATCAGCTCAAAGTTGTGCTTCAGGCTAACACTAATCTGTCAGATTTAGAAATTGAAGGTGTTCTGAAGACTTTAGAAGAAACAGATTTGCATGCATCCTGTGGCTCTGACCTAGCTACAATATATAAGCAAAGGCCCTATTTTCAGAATAACTTTTCTTATGTGCATCCTCAAACTATCAATTTAGACACTGATGTAAGTAGAAAGGAATGATATGCTCAGTATATCCCTATAAAAGATACTTTGGAGGCTATGCTAAAGGATCCCATAGTGTGGCAAGAATGAGCTAAGTCTGTACATTACGCTACTTCTGCACATGTGTTAAATTATGATGTATCTGTGTTCAAGTCTAATGTACTGTTTGTAGAGCCAGGTGTAAGCCTTAAGCTTATATTATATCAGGATGCATTTGAGGTGGTAAATCCACTTGTTTCAGAAAAAAAAAAAACAAGATAGTGGGGGTCTACTGTACATTAGCAAACTTTGACCCATTTTATTGCTCTAATATTGATAACTTGCAGCTTTTGTGCAATGAGAGACTTCAGATATTTTGGTATTTTCTATAATGCTATCTAATATCAGTGATTTAGAGACCAATGGATTGGAGATAGCTGGACAAGATATTAGGGCAACAGTCTTTTGCATTACAGGTGATAACTTGGGCTCTCACAACACTGGTGGGTTCGCAGAAAATTTCAGTACCTACAAGTACTGCTGCCAATATTGTCTTGTACACCGAAATGAGATGGATGATTTGGGGACGCATGCTCTGGCACGAATGGTACAAAACCACAGTGAGGCGGTGAAACTACTACAAGATAGGGTCACAACAGAATCCAGAGGATTGACATCTGACTCAATTTTTAATTCTCTCAAACACTTTCATGTCTGTCAGCCAGGCCTCCCACCATGCACAGGGCATGATTTGTTCGAAGGTATAGTAGCATGTGACCTGGCCATTTACATTAATTATTTTGCAAAGGTAAAGTAATTCTTCACCTACTCGCAGCTTAACCAGCAAATCAGGCAGTTCAGTTATCAGGGATCTGATGCTTTCTCTGTACCTTCAGAAGTTGGTGAAAAGGGAATTAAGCTAGGTGGACAGGTGATGGAGAACTGGTGTCTTCTGTGACTCTTCCCTGTAATAACTGGTGAAAAAATTACTGATACAGAAGATCAGGTATGGCAACTAACAATCCCACTGTAAGAAATTGTCTAATTAGTTTGCACCCCAAGTATCTGTTGCTCAAGTTGCTTTGCTCAATGTTCAAGTTCTTTAGTATCTGGAGATAAGGAAAGAAAAGTTTCCTACTTTGAAAATGAAACCAAAGCACCACTACCTAATCCGCTACCCTGCTTTAATACTGAACTTTGGTCCACTTACAAGACTTGGGACAATGAGGTTTGAAAGCAAACACTCTTACTTCAAAAGTGTGCGGAGAATGCAAAATTTCATAAACGTGTGTCAATCACTTGTCAATAATCACCAACTTCTACAAAAAGTATCTCAACTCATTCTTTTTTTGCTCCTGCTTTGCAAGTGAAAAACTCCTCACTGTTCCATGCAGAGTTGTACGGTGATGCAGTATGCGCTGTTAACTGATATTGTAGTGTCTACAGAGGCATATCAGTAAAGGGCACACATTACGGAGTTTTTCCTACCTCTAGGTTATGCAGTGACAATGGTATTTGGACAGTTAGAACTCCTAATGTCAAAGCAGAACAAGCATGTTTACTTTCTTGTTAAACCTCATGCCTCGTCTTATTTACCAGAATTTGGACTTTAAGAAGCAAATGTGGACATGCTGTGCATGAATGCAGATGTGTGCCTGGACTTCTATCCATTACCTGCTGACACTCTTTGGAGCCAGAGTAGTTTCTCTGAAACATAGCGTACTGGATACTGAGTCGGGAAAGAAACGTCAACAATAAACCTATCCCTCTTTTCTGTTTTAGTCATGGACTATAGAGATGATACCCTTGCTTCCTTTATATTTTCTGTTCTGCCAAACCTCAGTGGACATCAGTTGGTTCTAGATGCTCTCAGAACACTGGGATTAGAAGACCTTCAAGACATGGAGCATGTTCAGGAGGCAGATCTTCATGTTCTGAAGACAATAGAGGCAAGGAAGCTAATTGCCCATGTGAAAGCTAGATGTCTGTTTATTATTTTGAAATTACACATGGAAATCTTAGGCCGTAGATGGTGAAATAATTCACTATTCATCTACTTTAAATAAAGAATATAGTACAAGGCCTTATTTCCAACTTGTCGTTTTTTATTCAAGGTGAAAAGGATACTTCATTTACAATTGATGCAACACCCAGACGTGGATTTGGAAATAATCCACGTCTGGTTGTGACTGGGGTCCCAGTCACAACCTCCAGAATTGTGACTGGGACCCCACGAGCACCCAACTTTGCAATGACTTAGTGCATTTTTTAATGCAAAACGTGCCACTATTCAGTCATTTGCACTGTGGTTTGTTCTCTGCTCTTAAAGGGGCATTTTCATTTGCACAGCAGCTAGTTGTTGTAGTGCGAAAATTACTTTTGTCCTCTCTCAAAACTTGACCCTATACAGGGCTATGTTCACATACTAACAGCCAGAGCGCGGCATTGTATATGGCTGGGAAAACAAGCTAATGGATTGAGGTGAGTTTTCCCAGTCCTACACCATGCCAGTCTCTGGCTGTCCACATTGGAACATAACCGGGTTACAGTTTGAGAGGAACAAATAAGAGGCGGATAGTCCTGGGTGGAGAAAGGTTACACGCATTTATGCAGAAACAGAATGCTCAAAATATTATGTATTTTCCTGTGCTGCAGATGAATACCTCAACACAGATTCAAGCTCACCACAGGCTGGCTCCTCAAGTTCAATTGCATCCACCCCCTGTAGACAGAGACCCGTGGACAACAACTGGCACTATAATTTCATGATTCCATGGGATAGAATGAGTCCAGAAGTTAACAGAAAGCTGGTGAACAAAGAGCGCCCAACTGCAAAAGAGCGGCGTGCACTAATTCGCCTGATTGCGGATGAGGTCATCACCACTTGTCCAACACCAGGAAAGAAACACCTCAGCGAAATAGCGAGGAAGATGGTCTTGACCTATCCGAAGTCTTTCAAAGATGTCATCCAAGACCAAGTCATCGGAAGTGGCTATGACTCTCTTACCAAGCAGTTACAGACCCGAGTGGATAACCTGAAAAGAAACGACCCTCTTTCCAGAAGGCGAAAGTCATCCATCTCTGTGAGTGAAACAGAAGAGGTGCCACCCAAGAAGGTAAACATGAATTCCTATGGCTGCATCAATTGGCAACCGGTGCGGCTACCAGCCAATGAAACGTTGGAAACTCAAAAAGCTCAACAAGAGGAAATGAAGAAAATGCACAAAGATCGAAGTAATGACACCAGAAGGATTGAGAAGATGATGTCGGCAACCTTTTACTCTCAGAGGAAGGACATATCAAGAGGAATGGATACTTCTGACCTGTGCAAAGAGTGGCCTTACCTGTTTGAAACCTCTGGTATTAAGACACATTTCAAAGAACTAACAGGTATTGATCCAAATGATGAATTTGAGCAGGCAATAGGAGGAAAATGTGAGAGACTGGTTTCCTACCTAAAGTTTCTCCCTACTGAGAAGAGAAGTGAAATTCCAAAAATCCTGTATGAAATTGAAGCGGCCAAAGAGAAGCTACCAGGAGCCAAGCTACAAGGGTTGGTGTTACTACTTCTGAAGTATTTTAATGAAGAGGACAAGTTTTTCTTTGAAGTTGATAAAAAGTGTCTGCCATCCGAAGTTGATTATGCAAAGCTGCCATGCACACCCTGTGTCGTTGTTTGTGGTAAGATGTTTTGTGTTTTCACTTTTTGACACAAAATGGATCAAAACACAGCATAGATTAGAGATCAAATGTGTAGTCTTCAGGGCTGATCACACTAATGTAATAATAACCATATTCCTTTCCAACTTTTATTTTTCATGCTTTGCACCTTTCAGAGGCAGCACCTGGTGAGCTGAATACCTATTTTTCAGAATCCTATTACACTGACAACTGCCCCTTTGTCTGTCTGTGCCAAAGGGAGTCCTCCATTGACAGCAGAACACTTCATGGTTGCAGTGGACCAGACTATTGTGAATGGAACCATCTCAAACTTTACAGATGCCCTTGTAATGATGTTTGCGTTGTATTATTGTCTTAACATCAATTACCCAGTGGAGATGGCTGCAACTTTGGAATTTTTGCAGAGGTAAAAAAAAGCCCCCATTTCAATATTTTAACCATTTATTGCCCATTTCATTTTGACTTGATTAAATTCAGTATAGACTGACAAGGGGAGACATTTAAGCCTTATTTTGAGACTGGTTCATTGATTGTATTTTTTCATCCAACAGGTGTTTTTTCACTATTAATCCAGACAAGGGGTCCAAAGTTGAGAAAAATGCATCACGGAAACCACATGTTGTGAGTCCCAAGGTCCTCTCCCTGATCACCAACATCGCTGGCTATGAATGGATTCAGTAGAAAAGCAATTGTATCTAGTGAGGGCCAAACGAGGCATTATTTTAGCAGTAGGATATTATGCTGGCAGCACTCAATTTCTTTATCAAAATAAACTAGATTGTTAACTAGATCGTTAACTACACTGCACAAAAAAATTAAGGGAACACAATCATCACAGTATAACACCAAGTCAAATAAACTTCAGGGATATCAATCTGTCTAGTTAGGAAGCATAAGCGATTGTGAATCAATGTCACCTGTTTTGGTGCAAATTAAAGTAACAACTGGAGCACTGGAGAGGCAACAGCAAGACCCCCCAAAAAGGGAATGGTTTTGCAGGTGGTGGCCACAGACAATTGCTCTCTCCATATCTTTCTTGAATGATTCTTCTCTAGTTTTGCGTTTTGCTAGTGTCCTTCTCACTACTGGTAGCATGAGGCGTTACCTGTAGCCCATTCAGGTTGCACAGGCAGTCCAGCTCCTCCAGGATGGTACATCCATACGTGCCATCGCAAGAAGGTTTGCTGTGTCTCCCAGTACAGTCTCAAGAGCATGGAGGAGATGCCAGGAGACACGAGGAGAGCTGGACAGGGCCGTAGAAGGGCATCAACCCAGCAGCAGGACCAGTATCAACCAAGAAGGATATGGATTGAGCAATTGTCTGTGGCCACCACCTGCAAAACCAATCCCTTTTTTGGCATTGTCTTGCTGTTGCCTCTCCAGTGCACCTGTTGTCACTTTCGTTTGCACCAAAACAGGTGACATTAATTCACAATCGCTTATACTTCCTCACAAGACAGATTGACAGATTGATAACCCTGAAGTTGAATTGACTTGGTGTCAATTAATTTTTTTGAGCAGTGTATATTGCCTTATACATTTCAATGATGGCTTTTATTTTGAAAAAGAAAATCTGCGTTAGCACTGCTAGCATAATATCCTGCTACTTGAAGAACGGTAAAGAAGCCTCGTTTGGCCATCACTAATTGTATGGATTCAGTAGATGAGCAATTGACAGGCAATTGTATGGAAGGATTTGTTCAACATAAAAATGAAGCCCTTGTTAAATTAGTGTTATTTGATTTTTGTAATGCTTAGGTTTACATGACATTGAAGCTCTTGTTAAATGAGTGTCATTTGATTTAATTTACGTTTTGTAATGCTTAGATTAACATAACATCAAAGCTTTTTTGTTAAATGCAAGCGAGTCTGGCTGCAGGGCTCCCCTGTGGGTCGCGTCCGTAACAAATACAGTCACATACCGTTTTTACCCTTGTCGTGTGTAGCGAACACAACAGAGAATGGGACATAAAATACGGTCGCTTCCGGCTCCACTGTGGGTTGCTTCCGACACAGATTCTTTTTGTTTACGTCCTGTTTTCTGTTGTTTTCTCTACACATGACAACGGTATGGGACGGCATCTGTTTCAGAAGTGACCCACAGAGGAGCTCGACTGAGCCTGCAACCAGAAGCGACCCACTGTGGAGCCCTGCAGCCAGACCCTTCGTTAAATGAGTGTAATTTGATTTAATTTATGTTTTGTAATGGGAGCTTGGAACCTTGAAACCAAAGTTCATACAAAAAAATAAAGTTATGTTATGGTTCCTAGCAATGCTTTCTTTTATTTTTAAGGGAGACCCCCAAACTCAATTATTTTATTTACCAAAAAATATCTTTGTCTAAATAGCAACATAAAGCAGTAACAATTGTGTGTGCATGCTTTTGCATGTATGTGTGCATGAATGTGAGTGTGTGCTTGTGTGTGTGTGCAGGGTGGGGTAGGCAGAGTAGAGACAGAAAGAGGTGTGAGTATCGCTCCTCTCCCTTCAGCATGTGTGTCTGGCTCTGCACAGAATGGGTCCATATTTCTCCACAAAAGGCAAGAAAGACAACAAATACAAAAAGCTGAGCACATTAAGCAGATCTTGAAATCTATACATTGAATACCAGTACCTAATACTAACTTGCAAATACTATTTTATGCATGTAAAACACAACATTCACTTGCAAACATGACATCCAATTTTATTTATAGAATTGCTGTCAACAAACGCGAAACCGCCACTGTTTCTCTGCAGCACTTAATTGACTGGCTCCCTGTAAGTAATGTGTTCACACATACTAAAACTGAAACACTTATAATCATGAGAATATCCTGATACACATTTAAAATGACAATTTCATTCAAACTTCTCACTCATGTTACTCTTACTCAGTCCTGTTACCCTTAAGTTGAGTAACAGGACTGGAAGTAACTGGACTGACTTTTTAGCATAGCATTAGCAAATACATGAAACATAGTCACATGGCATCAACACTAATAGCATGAGAACACTTAGCACCTTCAAGTGGTTTACCAAAAAGTAAAACATACAATCAGGTCTGAAAATATTTGGACATTGAGACAAATGTTCATAATTTTGGCTCTGTACTCTGCCACCAATGGATTTATGAATTGCAACCATTTTCATAGTCCCTTTATTTCAGGGTCTCAAATGTAATTGAACAAATCAACGCAATCATTAAATGTTAATTTTTAATACTTTGTCGAGAATCCTTTGCAGGCAATGGCTGCTTGAAGTATGGCACACATGGACATCACCAAACGCTGGGTTTCCTCCTTTGTGATGCGTTGCCAGGCCTTTACTGCAGCTGTCTTCAGTTGTTTGTTCATTGGTCTTTCTAAGTTTTGTCTTCAGCAAGTGAAATGCATGCTTGATCGGGCTGTTAGAAATCAGCCGTTTCGTATAGTGGTTGAAATAATGATCGCGTACCCAGTCGTCGAGAGAGTAATTCAATTGTTTATTGCAGCATTAGCATTAGTCTTATTCATGAGGTTACAGACCCAGTCTTCATACATGATGCCTTACCACCTCAATCTCATCTCACTCAATCTCAAAGAAACTTCTGGTCGTACCTCAGCTTTATAGACATCCCAAACAGAATACACATCCCAGTACTGTAAGCCCATTAGCTAATTACTGTCATGCTTTGAATCTACATGACTTCCTGTGTACGGATGAACAGATGGTCTTTTGCAATCTAATCATAAGCATAAACTTCAACAGGGTTGAGATCAGGCGATTGACTTGGCCGTTGCAGAATATTCCACCGCTTTGCCTTAAAAAACACCTGGGTTGCTTTTGCAGTATGTTTTGGGTCATTGTCCATCTGTAAAGTTAAGCGCTAGTGAGCCAGTGCCATTGGAAGTCATGCATGGCCATGCCAACACACTTCCTCTACAGATGATGATGTATGCTTTGGGTCATGAACCGTTCCAAACCTTCTCCATACTTTTTTCTTCCCATCATTGTGTTACAGGTTGATCTTAGTTTCATATGTCCAAAGAATGCTGTTCCAGAATTGGGCTGGCTTTTTTAGATGTTTTTTTGGCAAAGTCTAATCTGGCCTTTCTTTTCTTGAAGCTTATGAATGGTTTGCACCTTGTGGTGAACCCTTGTTATTTGCTCTTGTGAAGTCTTCTCTTTATGGTAGACTTGGATAATGATATGCCTACCTCCTGGAGGGTGTACTTCACTTGGCTGGATGTTGTGAAGGGGTTTTTCTTTGCCATGGAAAGGATCCTAAGATCATCCACCAACAAATGCGAATGCCACACCTGGAATCAACTCCAGACCTTTTACCTGCTTAACTGAAGAAATAACAAAGGAATAGCCCACACCTGTCCATGAAACAGCTTTTGAGTCAATTGTCCAATTACATTTGGTCCCTAGAAAAAGAGGGGGCTACATATTAAAGAGCTGTAATTCCTAGAACCCTTCTTCCAATTTGGATGTGAATACCCTCAAATTAAAGCTGAGATACTGCACTTTAAGCCCATATTCATTATTTAACTGTAACTTGAATATATTTTGGTAAACAGCCAAAATAACAAAACTTGTCAGTGTCCAATTATTTCCAGACCTAACTATACAGGTGCTGGTCATATAATTGGAATATCATCAAAAAGTTGATTTATTTCAGTAATTCCATTCAAAAAGTGAATCTTGGATATTATATTCATTCATTACACA
>JACXGI010004465.1:14270-53792 GCA_016801175.1 Esox masquinongy | reverse complement strand
GCTGAGATTAGGAGCACACTCTTAAAGGGAGTGCTTCTAATCTCAGCTTGTTACCTGTATAAAAGACACCTGTCCACAGAAGCAATCAATCAATCAGATTCCAAACTCTCCACCATGGCCAAGACCAAAGAGCTGTCCAAGGATGTCAGGGACAAGATTGTAGACCTACACAAGGCTGGAATGGGCTACAAGACCATCGTCAAGCAGCTTGGTGAGAAGGTGACAACGGTGCAATTATTTGCAAATGGAAGAAACACAAAAGAACTATCAGTCTCCCTCGGTCTGGGGCTCCATGCAAGATCTCACCTCGTGGAGTTGCAATGATCATGAGAACGGTGAGGAATCAGCCCAGAACTACACGGGAGGATCTTGTCAATGATCTCAAGGCAGCTGGGACCATTGTCACCAAGAAAACAATTGGTAACACACTACACCATGAAGGATTGAAATCCTGCAGCGCCCGCAAGGTCCCCTGCTCAAGAAAGCACATGTACAGGCCCATCTGAAGTTTGCCAATGAACATCTGAATGATTCAGAGGAGAACTGGGTGAAAGTGTTGTAGTCAGATGAGACCAAAATCGAGCTCTTTGGCATCAACTCAACTCGCCGTGTTTGGAGGAGGAGGAATGCTGCCTATGACCACACCATCCCCACCGTCAAACATGGAGGTGGAAACATTATGCCTTGGGGGTGATTTTCTGCTAAGGGGACAGGACAACTTCACTGCATCAAAGGGACGATGGATGGGGCCATGTACCATCAAATCTTGGGTGAGAACCTCCTTCCCTCAGCCAGAGCATTGAAAATGGGTCATGGATGGGTAATCCAGCATGACAATGACCCAAAACACATGGCCAAGGCAACAAAGGAGTGGCTCAAGATGAAGCACATTAAGGTACTGGAGTGGCCTAGCCAGTCTCCATACCTTAATCCCATAGAAAATCTGTGGAGGGTGCTGATGGTTAAAGCTGCCAAACGTCAGCCTTGAAACCTTAATGACTTGGAGAAGATCTGCAAAGAGGAGTGGGACAAAATCCCTCCTGAGATGTGTGCAAACCTGGTGGCCAACTACAAGAAACGTCTGACCTCTGTGATTGCCAACAAGGATTTTGCCACCAAGTACTAAGTCATGTTTTGTAGAGGGGTCGAATACTGATTTCACTCATTAAAATGCAAATCAATTTATAACATTTTTGACATGCGTTTTTCTGGATTTTTTTGTTGTTATTCTGTCTCTCACTGTTCAAATAAACCTACCATTTAAATTATAGACTGATCATTTATTTGTCAGTGGGCAAACGTACAAAATCAGCAGGGGATCAAATAATATTTTCCCTCACTGTATCGACTGATAACACACACACCATGTTGATCTAGACTCAAGAGCCTAAGATGTGCAGCTGACAGAGAGATAAGTGACAAAAGAGAGTTAATCACCTTCTCAGAAACGCCTGCCAAATGTGCAGGAGGTCTGGTGGAGCAATGCTTTAAAGGATCAGTATGTAGAATATTCTTCATGTGGAGGCTAGGTGAATTATTGTAACAAAAGTTATCATTCAAATCAATTATCCCCAATCATCTTGATGTCAGTACATATTAGTTTACAAAGTGAAACTTATGAGTGACTCTTTATTTTGTTCAATCCAAACAGTATTTAGAATGTTATTTACTAAAAATCACTAAAGGTTTGTCATCATTTGGTTTGTGGAAGCTTATCTTTTATGTGAGGCCTCAGTTTTCTCAGTCACTCAGACTTTACAGGCTCAGATATACAGTGGATATAAAAAGTCTACACATCCCTGTTAAAATGCCAGGTTCTTGTGATATAAAAGAATGAGACAAAGATAAATCATGTCAGAACTTTTTCCACCTTTAATGTGACCTATAATGCGAACAATTCAATTGAAAAACAAACTGAAAACTTTGAGAGGGAAAAATAAAAAACTCACAATAACCTTGTTGCATAAGTGTGCACACCCTTAAACTAATACTTTGTTGAAGCACCTTTTGATTTTATTACAGCACTCAGTCTTTTTGGGTAGGAGTCTATTAGCATGGCACATCTTGACGTGGCAATATTTGCCCACTCTTCTTTGCAAAAGCGCTCCAAATCTGTCAGACTGCGAGGACATCTCCTGTGCACAGCCCTCTTCAGATCACCCCACAGATATTCAATTGGATTCAGGACTGGGCTCTGGCTGGGCCATTCCAAAACATGAATCTTCTTCTGGTGAAGCCATGCTTTTGTGGATTTGGATGTGTGCTTTGGGTCGTTGTCGTGCTGAAAGGTGAACTTCCTCTTCATCTTCAGCTTTCTAATGGACGCCTGAAGGTTTTGTGCCAAAATGACCTGGTATTTAGAACTGTTCATAATTCCCTCCACCCTGACTATGGCCCCGGTTCCAGCTGAAGAAAAACAGCCCCAAAGCATGATGCTACCACCACCATGCTCCACTGTGGGTATGGTGTTCTTTGGGTCATGTGCTGTGTTGTTTTTGCGCCAAACATACCTTTTGGAATTATGGTCAAAAAGTTCAACCTGGGTTTCATCAGACCATAACACATTTTCCCACATGCTTTTGGGGGACTTGATGTTTGTTTTTGCAAACTTCAGCCGGACTTGGATGTTTTTCTTTGTTAACAAAGGCTTCCGTCTTGCCACCCTACCCCATAGCCCATTCATATGAAGAATACGGGAGATTGTTGTCACATGTAGCACACAGCCAGTACTTGCCAGAAATTCCTGCAGTTCCTTTAATGTTGCTGTAGGCCTCTTGGAAGCCTCCCTGACCAGTTTTCTTCACATCTTTTCATCAATTTTGGAGGGACGTCCAGTTCTTGGTAATGTCTCTGTTGTGCCATATTTTCTCCACTTGAAGATGACTGTCTTCACTGTGTTCCATGGTATATCTAATGCTTTGGAAATTCTTTTGTACCCTTCTCCTGACTGATATCTTTTAACAATGAGATCCCTCTGATGCTTTGGAAGCTCTCTGCGGACCATGGCTTTTGCTCTGAGATGCAACTAAGAAAATGTTAGGAAAATCCTACTAGAACAGCTGAACTTTATTTGTAATTAATCAGAGTCACTTTAAATGATGGCAGGTGAGTAATGACTTCTATTTAACATGAGTTTGAATGTGATTGGTTAATTCTGAACACAACCACATCCCCAGTTATAAGAAGGTGTGCACACTTAACGCAACCGGGTTATTGTAAGGTTTTTATTTTTCATTTTTCCCCCTCGAAGATTTCAGTTTGTTTTTCAATTGAATTGTTCACATTATAGGTCACATTAAAAGTGGAAAAAGTTCTGACATGATTTATCTTTGTCTCATTCTTTTACATCACAAGACCCTGGCATTTTAACAGGGGTGTGTAGACTTTTTATATCCACTGTATATGTATATTACAAGTGGAATCTATAGATGTGCAATGAAGGCAAATGCAGTACAAATGGCAATACTAAATGTGAAATTAAGGCAAAGAGAGGAGGGCAGAAAATATATGGTGTATGTTACAAGTGGGATAATAGTTGTGCGGGTACAAATGGCAATTCTAAATGGCATTCTAGATGTGCAATCGAGGCAAATTGAAAGAGTAAGGTAGCATGTGCAACCGGGATGCAGAGATAGCAGGAACGAGGTCCATGAGGTAGACGTGCAACAACTGTAAAAATGCAAGTGAGATGGCAATTCTAAATTTGCAAAGAGGCAAACTGAATGTGCATGGTGCATGTGCAACTGAAATGCAGGGATAGCAGCGGGGAGGTTTCTGAGGTAGACACGTACCTGTAACAACTGAAAACCATTATACATTATCAGGCTTTAGAAGGCAGTGTCAGAGTAGTACAAGGGAGTAGTGCAACAAGGTCCCTGAGAGGTGGGGGGGGGGAGGTATGGTAAGTGATGGGTCACAGAGTTCACAGAGTTCTCTGGGTCACAGAGTTCACAGAGTTCTCTGGGTCACAGAGTTCAGCAGGGTTACAGTAGATGGAAAGAAACTGTTCCTGTGCCTGAGTGTTTAAGGAATTAAAACACTCATGTAAGAAGAAATGGTCCAAAATATCTCCTAACCATTATACGACATGTAAAAGTACAATTTTTTTTTGTTTTATTTGTTAAATTACACTTTATTTATCTATTGTTAAGGCTTAGATGAAGATCAGACTCTATTTTAGGAGCCATGTATGCAAGTTAGCAGGTAATTCATTAGGGTTCAAAAACATTTTCTCTGATCTTTACTCCTAGAATGTGTCCTTTGTTTTAATTAAGTGCAATGTCACTTTATGGCCATGACTGTAAATAATTTCAATAACAAAATCTCCTAGATTTTGCAGAAAACATGAATAATGTCTAAATACAAAAAAATGAATGTAAGTAAAATGAAAAATGTAATGTAAAATGAAAGTGTGAACAATATCCTTCACACAGTTGAATGTAAACATATCTAATGAGAATGGTGAGAATATTTACATTATTTTCTATATACTGTTAGTTTACCATACTGTACATTTTTGCCGGACGAGCTGGCCAAGAAGGAAGAAAGACAGACAGACAGACAGACCCTTGTTAAATAGCTTACTGGTTAGAGACACAGCCTGCCATACAGGTGACCAGTGTTCCAGCCTCACCACAGACAAAACAAATTATGCATTAGAATTTGTTCAGGATAGAGAAAAGCTTCACTGGCTACAACCTTCAGTAGCTATGTTATAGTAAGCCTATCATAAAACTTTTCATTTAGTTATAATATTTTGGGTAGGTTATTTTTAAATGTAATCCGTTACAATTACACGTTACCTGTCCACATTTGTAATCAGTAACGTAACTTTTTGATTACTCAAACTCAGTAACGTAATCCGATTACTTTGAATTACTTTTAGATTACTTTAATATTAAGAGGCATTAGAAAACAAATAGGAATAGTCTATAACCAATTGAACACATTTCGCGGGATCAATCAATGTTAGAGTTTACATAGCTGTAAACGGATTTTGGATACACTTGCGTACAGTAAATCTGCAGGAGTCTGATGATATGCTCCACAACCACAAACGTGGTCAAAACGTTGCAAAAGCCCCAGGCACGCGAATGCGCGTTGGCAATCGTGAACACCTGCACACAAATACATTTTACCCGCGTGAACGTTACCTGTGATTATTAGGGCCACCAGCGATCGATTTTCAAAACGCAAATGAAAGAAATAAACTGTGATTACGTACCCGCACTCTTAGCTTAAATTCAATGCGGTCAGCAGCCAATGATAACCACAATTTTCTGAGTTGGAAAGCAAAAGCAGGATCACATGGCCTACCTGTATGGACGGAGTTGAGGTGGCTATGTCAAATGCAAATCATCATCCTTTGTCAAAGTGCTTCCCAACACATTTTCACCTCAAATGTCGTGATAAATTCCTCATGTTTTATCTTGAAGGTAGCGCCATGTTACAGCTATCAAACAAATCGTAGCCTAATCTTCGAAACTCTTCCTGGCTGTGTTGTTCGGTGCGTTTGACAAACAGACCTTGAAACATGAAAAATATATAACACCAGGTAGGCCAATCGCCTATCATTGTTCTGCGAAAGATGCGTCGAGTGGATAACTAAATCACATTTTATACGGGTAGGCTTATATTATCGTAGATGTTTTTACCAATAAAACTAGCGCTTCATCGGTCACTAATCTGGTTATGCGCGCCCACCTTTGCGCGCATGATGATCACACCCAACAAGTGAGGGGCGCGATTGTTATTTTGGTTCAAATAACGATGTTTTAAAAACATTATATAAAAAAATCAAACATGCAACGTGTCATAATTATTTCGCGCAACTATTCTTTTTCAATAGAAGTAATCCAAAAGTAATCATATCTTTTTTTCAGAAGTATCTGTAATCCAATTACAATATTTTAGTTGGTAACGTAACGGATTACAGTTACTGTTTTTACTTGTAATTTACTTGTAATCCGTTACTCCCCAACTCTGTTGGTTATATTGCGACTATTTCTTGTGGAAGTACGCATCCGTGCATGCTTTTTGGGGTAATAGCAGATCACAACCCCTTGCACAGTAAAAGAGGGGTTTCCACGGTTCTCTAGTCTTTTCACTTGATGAAATAGTCAGTTATCTTCACCGATATTGACAGTTATTGTATCAATGTCATTCACGAATGAAAAAAAAAACGTTGTTGTGCCATGAAATGAAATAGCTTTGGCAATGTAAAATTCATCTTCAGTCTCGCTAGCTATTCCTCAATTCTTATGACTATTCCAAGTAGTAAGTAGATACTAGTAGGCCTATTACTGGCTAATAAAAGCCATACAGTTCATAGATACTATTTGTGGTGGAAGTAAACTCAATAAGAAACGTTAGTCAGTTTAACACAATGATTATTAATAACTGTTATTGTATGGACGACCATCTACAGTAATCTTTGTACTAGAGTACTAAAGACTTTAGTTCTGTTAATAAACGTTCTGTTGCCCATATTATTTCAGCAAAAATGTAACGGCTGGGATAAAAGTTGCATTTGGAGACTATATGGAGGTGGACAGACTACTAGCAAGGCCTGTGGTCTCGTGGGATCACTCCCAATCTTCAAAATTTTGACCCTGGTTCGATTCCCCTCTGAGGCGTTCCAATTTTTATTTGTCAGAAATCCACTCAGCACATTTCAGCTGTCGCACAACAATATATATCCACTCTCTAACACCATTAATCTCATATATTTAAAAGAATAATTGTATTACGTGACCCTTTTATATTTTTATCGTTTTGTAAAGAAACGAAACAGCCATGCTCAAGCTTGTCTTGACATGTAGGAAACAGACCTCCAGGCTGTCATAAGGAGATGATAGGTAGGAAAGAGACTCCGGGTGAAGTCCATTTCTACGACACTTCCTGTGAAAACAGATGACGCAAGCAGTTGAGGCTAAAACAACAGTCACAGAGCACAGGTGTACCAGGATTCTGGAATTAGGGCCATGATTCCTGTTCCTTTGAAGAGCTAGTCAAACTGCTTTTCAGGAACACAGAAAGACAGGACATGGTGTGAACAGAATCCACCCGCAAGTCAACATATAATTAAATTACTAATGAAATGAAATGTATTAATTTGGCAGTGTGTTATATTTGTCCAGACTGTTTCTTTTCACCTTACAGCTTTTTCACCAACCAAACTGGCTACTTGAAGGGAGATTAACGTTGGGTTGTTCTTTATCTTTTAATTGCATTGAATGTTATTTATCTTTCACCTGTCAAATGTTCATTTTGAGTCATACAAAATCATTTGTTTCTCTACTATGTGTATTAATCTGAAGATAAAAGGGGAAAACAGTGCTGTTTTTAGTCGTAATTACCCACATAATTATGCTCACACCATGACTGCACCTATATTGTGATTGTAGAATTACTGTGAAAAGAGTGTGGATCATTCAAATCCACAGAGTCTGGAATTAAACCCTTAAGGGTTGCGGTTAAGGTCAGGAAATAAGTTAAGGGGTAAGATAAAGGTTAAGGTTTTGGAAAGGTTTAAAACAAGTTTAGTCTCATAATGGATTTGAACTCATAACCTTTAGAGCTTGAGTCTGTGTCTTAACTAGCAGAGATGTCCCACAAGGACAAAGGTCTATTACAGATATCAATCTTGTGTGATGTGGAAGAATAATCAGATGTCTTTGTATAACATCTCTATAAATACTGCACATTCCATCGAAAGTGACTTCTTATAAAATGACAAGGCTGAAAATAGTTACACACCTTTGTCAAATAGGAAAGATTATGTGTGCTCTCCTTGGCCTTGCAAGGAGGTAGTTCTCTTCATCACTGTGACCTCACAGGCTCTCTCTCTTCCTCCTCTCTGTCTATCTCCACCTCTAACCATAAGTGATTCTTTTTTTAGATTTGTGTCTGTTAATCATATTTCTTAAAAATTTCCACTTCTGTTAATCATATTTCTCAAAAAAATCAGACAGTTGCTTTGGCAAAACTTATGTTAGCTAGCTATTCAGTAACTCAGCAACAGTAGCTAGTTACATTTTGGTGAAAGGTATTGGTGTAACATATTATATTTTATGTGCGCTACAGTGATTATCAGCATCCCTAATTTACATTTCATATGACGTTTGGTTAGCTGGCTTAGCAATATCACTGTATAGGCTAGGCTGACATTAGCTGGCAAACTAGCAATGTTGGAAAAACCATGTTCCAACCTGATTTTTGCAAAGTTTTGCAAATACACACGTGTTGCGCCTATTTCCAAACTTTGTCGGCTTGATATGTTCCTGTTGCAAATGTGAATACAGATGACCATCTATATATTATGTAAAATGAAATGTCACCCCGATAACATTTGGTAATGTAAATAAGCCCTCTATTTACCTGTTCTGATTACTTATTCTGCTCTACAAAGTTGTGTCCCAAATAACACCCTATTCCCAATGGAGTGATGGAACTACTCAGCACCATGATCAACACTAATGCACAATATAAAGAATAGCTGTGCGCTAAATAGAGGCATGGACAATAATCAGTCACGTGGAACAAAGAGTTGGTGAGTTGGCAACAGTGCTACACCAGAGTGGGAGGAATACTTATGTAACTATCTATACTGATACAGTTCACAGTTCCATTTCTGTCCCAAATGGTAACCTATTCCTTATGCAGTGCATTCCTTTTGTCCAGGGCCCATAGGATTCTGGTCAAAACTAGTGCATTATTTAGGGAATATGGTACCAGTGGAGACTTAGACAGAGAGCAGAAGAGTGCCATGCCTTATTTCTTCGGTTCGTTCCTATGCGCTGTCGCCTGTATAGATCAACATTAAGCAACCCTCAGGCCATAATGATCAGCAGCCTCTCAGCTAAAGTGGCTGCATTTTGATGAGACTCACACACCGAATCAACAAGGTATTCAGTTCCTTTTGTATTCCTAAAGTCAGCATTCTCTCAAATTGGCAATTCATTCTTTATCTTCTAAAAACCATGCAGGTTCAAAACTTCCTCCAAACAGTCACACATTTCACACATTGGAATTGTATGATAGCGAGACATTGGTATGGTAATGCTTCTCTCCCACACTACTTCCTTATGAGATTTCTACATGCACGTTGACACACTCAAGTGTTACAACCTTAACTTGCTGGACTGTTTAAATCTTTGGCAGCATTTGTTCCAATCACTGCCAGTGTTCCTGTCTCTGCCTTGAATGTTATTGAGCTAGCCATCTTGGACCACATGGCTTTGACAATGTCTGGCATCTGAACATAGCCCAGCACTGAAACAGCTCATTAAATTTAAAGTTACTAACGACCTACAGCTGCTAACTCAGGATCTTATAGTGTTCGCCTCCTTTTAGATATCAGTGCTGCTTTTGACACGGTAGTAGACCACAACATCCTCCTGTTGTGTCTCAGAGAGCTCACAGTTCTGTGGAGAAGCTTTTATGTTTCGGATAGGAAGCAATACATTATGATTGGAGGGTCTGCAGTCACACGCTGCGTCCCAGAGGGGTGTCTTTTCTACATGCTTCCTGTCAGCCATATCCTCAGGGATTATAGCATCAATTCCCACTGCTATGCCTAACTTGACACCTTAGCAAAGTTCATGGATGAAAGAGACCTTCATCCAGTTAAACAGCCGTGCTGGAAACATCTGCCCAACAAGCATACAGTAGACCAGGCTCTCCACCTGCCCTCTGTCTTTTCCAACCTAGGACTCAAGTTGGATACTTTATTTAACTGTCCTTCAATGGCTGCATAAAACAACATCCACAACCCCAATCCTGGCCCAACTCTACTGACTATCTGTCTACCATAAGATTGACTTCCAAATGTTCACACTTGTCATTAACACCTTGAATGGATTGAGACCCACTTAATGATCTCATCTCATTCAGAGAGACACCTCACAATGTACATTCCAGCCTCTTCCTACTGCTTAGTCCACAAGACTAAGCAGTAGGAAGTCCACAAGACACGTCTCCATACTCAGTCCAATTTAAAATCTATTTAATGCCTGCTATTTAACATTACCTTGATTGTAATGTTGTTTTCATGGTATGTACTATTCAGAATTTAGATGATTTCTGATAAAATTTGAATGTAAATTGCTGTACAAATTGAATGTCATTTATTATTTAAAATTTTAACTAAGTGATTATTTGCGTATTTTCATAATGACAGGTTTTGCTATGATTTAGACCAGTGATTGTCAACTTTGTTGTATCCAAGGCCCCCCTGCATCCAAGAAAATATTTCAGGATCCAGTTACAGAAATACTATATTGAAAGCATTATATTTTAGGTGCTAAGTGGATTATTTATTTAGTAAAATAGTTATGTGAAATCTGTATTTTTAACATGATTTTTCCTTGTCATCTCAAGGCCCTCCAGTTGAGAACTAGTTATACTTGCTTATGACAAGATATTCGACCAGAGCCCCAAAGATAGAATTAAATGTAGTGCGCTGTATTCTCATTGGGTTTTATTTAGGACCCATCTGATGAGCGTAAACATGTTGGCCAAGAGCTTGTTTGTCATAATCCTTACAAACATCAGACAGGTCTTGCAACACAGGCTGCTCCAAAAAATGCTTTCAACAGTTATTGGACATGATAGTAAAATGCTTTCAATGGTAATTGGATATGATAGTAAACTGCTTTCAATTGTCATTGGAAATGATAGTGAAATACTTTCAATGATCGTTGGGCATGATAAGAAAAGAGAAGAACACGATGCAGTTAGTTCATCGCTGTGTCCACTAAGACCATGTGGTAAACATTCCATATTGATCTAAGACACACGTTCACATGGTTTGCTTGGACACTAGGACAACACTTCTGGAAAAACATATTTAAAAATTGAGAATATTGACAAAATGGGGTTGTGTCATCCACACTTTTAAAACACCATTTTCAAATACCTTGGTTGAATGCATGGGAGTGTATTTGTGTTTGCAAACCCAAGTCTGGTCCAGTATTATGAGTGGCAGTGTGTGTAGATGGAGGTAGGGTGAGGTTTTACGTAAATTAATGTTTTGGCATTTTCTGTACTATTCTCCGTAACCCCAATTCCTTCAGTGCACTCGAAGAAGTAGAACACTGTGGAACATTCCATTCCCAAGACTGGGTATGTTCTCAATTAAGGCCCACCCAGCTAACATTTCTAGGAGGGAGAAACGTTTTTGTATTGTTACTATTGAAGTTCTCCAGTTTTCTGTTAGGGGAACAGTTAACCCATGTTAAGAAAAACCGTCTGAGAATACTTACGGTATGCTTAGACATCAAATACAGACAATGTTCCCTTAATGTTACCCATAAGTTCACTGACATGTCAGCAATTTCACCACATTCGACATGCACACAAGATAATCATATTGTTGCAACGATTGTAGCAGACTCAGAAAGAGGGATACATACACCGATATTCTTTAGCTCAACAGAGCCTTGACGCATTTCCTCATCCACAGCATGACAGCTAACCCTGAGGTTGAGGTGTCCGATAACTACACTTAGCTGGTGAGTCCCAACTAAACAGGTGTCTCAACACTTTTAATGAACACACTGTCTGACTACTGATTCCAGAAGAAGGAGAGTTCCTGCTATAATTTCCCCCTTTTCATCCACCCCTTAGCCTTTCATCATTAACCAAAAGGACAGACAACTCCCCGAGACCCCAGTGATAACAATCATGCTGATGAATCAAACTCGTGACTCCTGCTGCTTGAGAGGAAACCCTGTAAAGAACCCAAAATTATCCACCCCACCAAATCTTTCTTGGGGCCCCTCCCCTCAAATCCAAAATCACAATGTTACAATATAATAAATTGTCAACAACATGAGTTTATAACACTGTATGTTAAGGCAGTTAGTCAGCATCCCTAAGCTGTCCAGAAAAGATCAGGGCCTTTATTGACTTGGCAATAGTAACATGGTGCAATAAAACCCTTTTACTGTTGTCTAGAACATTTATATATTGCATTATGAGAACATGATCTGTGACACTGATGAATATTCTCAGAAACCACAGAAAACTGGACCTGTTACAATGAAACTGCTCATTTAGAACTTCAATATTTTACATTCTGAGAACATGATGACCACATTCTGTTTAGGTTCTATTTGACAAAATTGCAAGTCTGGGAAATAATCACTGCACATCGTTGGAACATTCCTTTAACAATTGTAGTTAGTGACCTAATAAGACATGGGAACATTTTATAACATTTTGGGATCCTTTATTGTTAGCTGGGCAGTCCCAAGGATCAGCCCAAGCTAGGATGACTTTGCACTTTTTCAGGTAGCTCTACATTTCAGTATAGCTATTCATTTGTGTTTCTTAAACATTTCCAACACCATTTTACTTAATTTTCAGAATGACAGTGAAGTAAGGTTTGCATTACTGACATTAATCTACTTATCCTGTTACAACATAAGGGACTCTAAAGGTCATGTGTTTGGCCTTAGTGCCCCATACGTAGGAAGGAACAGTACATGCAAAGCAGGCTGACCACAAAAACAGCTAACTGGAACAAAACAGTTAGGGTCAAGACAAACTTGCTGGTGGCTTATGGGTGAACTTTTGTTTGACTGTCATCAGACCACAATGTCCATCATCTCTTGTCCCAGTTGGATACTCTGGAAACACAAACAGAAACACTCAGTACACTAACAATCACTGATTGAATCTATCACAACAACCGGGATGTCCTAAATGAAACATTCGGGATTTAGGAGTCCAAAAGGACTCCTATTCCTTCAGAAAGATGCTTATCACCCGGGCCCACCAGGGCTTATTAGGGCTCTGGACAATAGTAGTGCACTAAATAGGGAAAAAGGTTCTAACGGAACGCAGTATGAGTTGTTAGTTCAGCTTGTCCATCTTGGCAATCTGTGCTTCACTTACCAAGATGACCAGAATCTCAGCCCCTTCTGACTCAGCATTGTTGACACAGCTTCACATTGACATGTGTTTTTTATTTTAATATCTACATTTATAAGTTATAATGTTGTTTATATTGTAGTCTGCAGTTTTCATCTTCAGTGTTCATTCTAGATTGCAATATGGATTGCATACATTGGGTCTATATATTTTGTCTGATTACTCAAGATTACAAGCGAATTTGGTGAGAAAAATACAATGGATTGTTGTGGAAAATTTAATATTTTACCACAGTTTGGGTTCCCTGAGTGAAAAGCAACCCCCACAACACGGTGGTCCCAAATACCATCCTGCTTCCTTCAGGTAAATAGAGAATAGGGTGGGTGTAGATTATGTGGTTGGTTAAAGGGGCACTGTGTAGAATCCTGCCTCCAAGCAATAACATGGCTTTTCTCCTCCTTGACTTCCCTTATGGAACGAGACCATTATAGTACTAGCCAGGGTGGTTTAAGGTTGGAAGGATAGTACTGCGAGTGTCTAAAGCGAGTATAAGGAGATAATGAGTAACTGTAAACTCGTAGACGGACCGGCGAGAAAGTTTTAATGGGGAATATGTCAGTTACTTGGATTCATTTTGTAGAAAAATATGATTTGAAACATTAACTTAAAACATCCATGTAACTCCATGTGTCTCCTGGTCATTTTCACTTATTTTTATGCTAGCACAGTAAAATTATTATTGTTATGACATCATTAGAAACAAAGACGCACCACCTCTCATTGCATCTGGTGTTGAGCAACCTAATCTTGAATGCAGCGGTGGCCCACCCATTAGGGCGTTTTAGCATCCATAATATTCTTATACTATGTGTCATGTTGCAAGTGCTGATAAAAGTGTGGTAAAAGTATTTACATTTTACTGTTCCAAAAAAATAATGTTAAAAATAAGCTTTTCATTTACCTACTACTCCAGGGGTCAACAACAGGCAAACAGCGAGCCAAATCTGGCTGCCGAAGTATTACGGTAAAAGAATTTCAAAATTTAAAGAGATCATCAGGGCTTGACAACAGCATTAGTGTGCAGTTGGATATGTCATGCAGCTAATGCTGATGCTGACAAGTTAACAGAAACTTTTCCTGTCAACAAAATGCAAGCTTGGAGTGAAATGTACTGACTGCTTTCTAACTTGCATTAACATTTGGGGCTTCCACTGTTTTGTGAGAGAACATTTTCTATGATTAATTTTTATATTGAACACTTTGCAAAGCTATGCTAAATATTAGCAAAGTAATTAGCCAGAGTTAACATAGCATATAGCTAGTCTGCTTTTAGAAAATTGTTGAAACAAAATTTACTGTGAATTTCAACTTTTCAGCTGGCAGAACCCAAAGAATTGAGGACCAGGACTGTTTTTGGATTTTGGACTTCGGATTTTTGACAGTACAATCAATGATAGAACCACTTAAAGTGCAAGCTCAATTGCAACATCTCGCAATAATGAAAGGTTATAGCTAACTCAATTGACAACATACTGAGTTTTGTGTTTGCTGCACTGCAGTCATGAATGTAGTCACTCCCCTCTTTCTCGTTTGGCGGTGCACTATCTGCGGCCTGCGGTGGTTGGGCCTGAGTCATCGCCACTCTCAGCGGCTTGACATTGGCACACTCTCAGCGGCCTGACAATGATTGGGTTGTTGCCAAATGTGCAATCACAATTACCTAGACCAATCAGCTAGCTCATGTTGAAGCGTTGGCCCTCAGCTTGAAACTATTATTAGAAATACAACTTTGTTTTCATTTCTAGCAACTGCTGAGATGACATCCTGGCTATAGCTAACCAACAAGGCAACCTCTGCTACAATGTTAGACAAGAGATTCTTAGATTAATTTTATAATAACCTTCATATGTTTATGGCTACTTCCGGAAAATGCAAGAATGCGATCGATATTCCATTGTTGAAGTCAATGTCATTATGTTGTGAGCTAAGCCCATAGTCGCCAAAACCAGTATTATTTATTATTATATGTTTTATTTATTTGAGCAATAATTGATTGCTTGACGTGAGCAACATACATGTCTATGGACACAAATTCTGTCACTATTTAGCACAACGTCTACTACTACACAGTCAATCAGGAGCCGTCACTGCTGGAATGGAAAATGAAATTCAAGTTCCTTGAACTCATCATTGCAAATGAATTATTACAGTGACATTACCCACTATCTTCACAGGATAAAAACCTGTTTGACCTGGGTGCTGGCCAGGAATGATTCATTGTACTATACTGGAGCCATTGGATGACAGGGCTTCCTGGTCAACATGGGTAAATACTAACATCCTCTTTCAAAGTCCTATTTCAAACAATATGCTCCCAAATTGGTATTTTTGTTCAGGTTTAAAAGTTTAGAGAGTAAATTTGCCTCTCATCATAGTATGCAATATATAGACTTATTTCAGAAATTATTCCCGAAATAGCTTGAGGACAGAATTGACAGATTTGAACATGGCATACACACCTAGACACTGTGGTAGGTATTAATATTGTAGCCTACTTTAAGTCAACAGAGTTTGTTTCCACTATTATGACAACATAATCCATCATAGCACTCCATTTGAAAACATATTCATAATCAACATAATAGCACTCTAAAATCCTATTGTCTTCTGAAACCATTTATTTAATAGGACTACCTGTATTTCACCAATTGGATAGGATTAAATCAATAGAAACAGAATTAATAAAACAGGAGTCCCTATTCAAGTCAATCATGCAGCTCTTCTGTTTATTCTAATGTCATGCATGTAATCCTATCCAATAGTAGAAAACAAGTATACATATTAAGGATCAAGTGTTTGTCAGCTGTCAATATACAGCTTTTTATGGAGCAAGTAGGGTTATAAAGACTAGCTATTCAACCGTGTATTCAGCTGACTTGCCTCAAGACCTGTGGAGTAAATCTATCCTAGACAAGAGAGGGATGAAGGGTCAAAAACAAAGTGAACAATGCAATGAGCCATACAGCATGTCAAATGAAATGACTGAGGCCAGGGAAACTCGACAATGCAAACATCAACTGATCCATGGGAGAAACCTCGTCTAAGCTTTCATTGATTTGTGCTTGTGTAGCCTTGTCTCTCTCACTATACATTACTTAACCAGACCTGGGTGCTTCCTAAATGACATATTCCCTGTTTAGTACACTCTCTTAAGAAAAAATCATGTTCCCTCTTTAGTACACTCCCATAAGAAAAAGAAAATACATTTTTGGGTAGACCTTAGGAAGTGTGAAATATAAAATAATGACATGTTTTATGCATTTTTGAGTGTGTGGTGTACATTGGTAAATATGGAAGACCTACATAAGTTTGAAAACATATTCTTTGGCTAATGTTTTATAGGGAACAAATGCAAGGGTATACCTGGATGTTTAGTTTTAGGCTCCTTGTAGGAAATAGGTTAGTCTGGTTATTGATCACTCTGCTCTGTAGAGCCAACTGCTATGGTTGTTGCCATGTCAAATGCTAAATAAATTTGACCAAAGGGGTTGGCTACACTGCCCGCGGTGATCTGGAACTAGGCTTAAAGCAGCAATAGGACTTTTTCCGTAATACAATTTTTCTATTTTTGAACAGTTAAGGTTTATTCTATTTATGAATAATTCATATTTTTCATTAATTCTGAACAGTAGATAGATCTTCAAAAACAATGTTATAAAAGAGAAAGATTGTGTTTCTCATTAATTTTGAGCTGTCCTTAGATCTTCAAAAAAGCAAACTAGATATATGGAGTTAGTGAGGCATCTACTGGTGGTTTGTGGTACAGCACATTGTTTGGACCACAAACAGAAAGATCCAGATGGCTTTAGGAATATAATTAAAGTTCCAATTTCACAATGAATGTGTCATCAAATATTTAGGAAAAGATAATTATTTCCTGAAAATAATCTGCAAAGATAAAGCGTTACACAAATAAGACTTACAAAGTCTAGAATTTGGTTTATACAGTTAGGTCCGAAAATATTTGGACACTGACACAATTTTCATAATTTTGGCTCTGTACGCCACCACAATGGATTTGAAATGAAACAACCGAGATCCAGCTGAAGTGCAGACTTTCAGCTTTAATTCAAGTGGTTGAACAAAAATATCAAATGAAACATTTAGGAATTGCAACCCATTTTCATACACAGTCCCCTTATTTCAGGGGCTCAAATGTAATTGGACAAATTACCACAATCACAATCACAATGAATAAAATGTTAATTTTTAATACTTTGTCGAGAATCCTTTGCAGGCAATGACTACTTGAAGTCTGGAATGCATGGACACCACCAAATGCTGGGTTTCCTCCCTTGTGATGCTTTTCCAGGCCTTTACTGCAGCTGTCTTCAGTTGTTTGTTTGTGGGTCTGTCTGCCTTAACTTTTGTCTTCAGCAAGTGAAATGCATGCTCGGGTTAAGTCTTCTCTTTATGGTAGACTTGGATAATGATATGCCTACCTCCTGGAGAGTTCTTCCATTGGCTGGATGTTGTGAAGGGGTTTTTCTTTACCATGGAAAGAATCCTACGATCATCCAGCACTGTTGTCTTCCGTGGATGTCCAGGCCTTTTTGTATTACAGAGCTCACCAGTGTGTAATTTTTTTCTCAGAATGTACCAAACCGTTGATTTGGCCACTCCTAATATTCCTGCTATCTCTCTGATGGATGTTTTTTTTGCAGCCTAAGGATGACCTGTTTCACTTGCATTGAGAGCTCCTTTGACTGCATGTTGTAGATTCACAGCAACAGCTTCTGTCGCTCTTACACTTCCAAATGCAAATGCCACTCCTGGAATCAACTCCAGATCTTTTACCTGCTTAATTGATGAAGAAATAACGAAGGAATAGCCCACACCTGTCCATGAAACAGCTTTTGAGTCAATCGTTCAATTACTTTTGGTCCCTTGAAAAAGAAGGGGCTACATATTAAAGAACTAGAATTCCTAAACCCTTCCTCCAATTTGGATGTGAATACCGTCAAATTAAAGCTGAGAGACTGCACTTTAAACCTATATTCATTATTTAATTGTAACTTGAATATATTTTGGTGAACAGCCAAAATAACAAAACTTGTGTCAGTGTCCAATTATTTCCAGACCTAACTGTATAAAATTTTTGGTTTGATCAGTTGGGGTCTCTCTGTATGGAACTACGTTTGCCATGGTTAAGTTGACTCAATGGACATGGGGAAAAATTGAGTGAATGGTCCCCAAACCCTGAACAAATTATAATTTTGTCTGTTAATGTATAGTCTTTTTGTAATGTGTGATGCATATAAAAGAAAGTTATTGCACTTCGACAGAAATGCCATAACTTCTTTCTTGCACATTAATTGCTGTAAATGTGCAAGAAAGAAGTTACATTTTGAAAAAACAGTCTACATGAATTCTAATTATTTGCAAGTATTCACAACATTCTGTAAGCATATGAAATATCTACATTTAAAACTAAAGTACTTCTAGTTGCAGCTTCAACAAATCAGATTCAATTATTTTGCTTGGAAGCTACAAAAGTTTTAAGCACAGTAAACGGCAGAGCATTTAAAAAAAAAACAAATTGTTACTTGACAGTTTGCCAGGCATAGGCTGCATTGAATTTGTACGGAACTTGTTAGTGATTTGAACTTTAAGGCATATTGAATTTTGCTATGAACTTGGCATCTCTGCTCGTTTTACCTCTTTTCATTTTAAAAACATTCATTGTGAAGGGCATAGCTGCCTCTGGACAACGCCACAGGACTATCTGGCCTGACAACTCCTAACTGTCCCCTTCCAAATTCCTGCCCAGTTGTGATGCAGGTCTAGTTGCTGCCTGATGATTCCTGCTGTCACTGCCCAGAGTCCACCTAGTTGTCCCTGTCCTTGTCCGTCTGGTTGTACAGCTGATCTAGATTCTATCTAAAGAGTCTGGACACAGCCCACCTGTATTCATTGACCCACTGGTCATCTGAACATGCAAATATATTGATGTTGCCCTAAAGTGAATGTTTTCTTACTGTATAATCTTCATCCTGCATAGCCAGAAGAGAACTGGCCTCCCCTCAAAGTCTATCAGGCGTTGCCAGTTCAGCCAGGAAACCCCAGAGTTACCCCAGAGGAGCAGAACCTATTTACCTAATGTCAAGACATTGTTTATACATAGTCATCTAATAAATGTTTTAACTAATACATGGCGTTTTCTATCTGAAAAACTTTATTGATTAAAATGTACAATTACTTGCTCTGTGTTTGTCCCATCTAGGTATCTTAAGATGAATACAGTAATCGTAAATCGTTCTGAATAAGACAGCACACAAAATGTAAAAAATGTTAACTTATAAAACATGGGTCATTTAAAAACGTTTCGAAATTGGAACCATTATTGTAAAATAAGGAATTCTATTAGTTAATTAATTTGGTCTCATTCTGGCCTGTCATAGAGCGCATGGATTTCTTCATCAACTAGTCTGAAAAGGGAAATAATGTAACATAGTAGTGATAGTGTTTAGCAGAATCTCTTAACCCCTGGCACAACATGTCAACTTGTCAGCTCAGTGATTCAAACCAGAGAGCTTGGGTGATGACCCAACACTAAATACTAGGCCATGGAATATCTCAAATAAGTTGACTGTTGGAGCTTTTATTCTTTTAATATATATGTTTGACCAATTACAGTATGTTTTTTATGTACATGTGTACGTAGATCACCTGTGTTGTGTAACTGCCTGGACAGTTTTTCTCTACATCCTTACAGAAATGTCCTAATGAAAGAATAAGTCCACATGGTGTCAGGGTACACTAGCACAGGGCTTAACATGTTGCTTACTGGGCAGAATGTCTCTCCATCCTCATTCAGTACTAGCTGTAGTAGGAAAACCTATGAGAGCAAAACATGTGGGGGAGCAGGGAGGGGCTGGGAGACCAGGAATAGGCATTACACAACAGCCTGTTGGTTACATAACAAACTTACAGTAGAAACTATGTATATTTCTCAGTAACCTTTCAGTAGTTGGTACTCAGTCAGAAGACATTACTCAGTGCGCCTTGTTCACATCTAAGTGATATGTGATACCTTCCGCCTCCTAGAAAACAGGGTTAGGGGAACCCTTTTTAAAGGTCTATTACCAAATATACATGGAAGGTTATGAGGCATTTTTGTGAATTTTTCATGTCATGAAACTTCCAAGACTGCCAATACATTGCACGCATAAACAAAATTGTAATTAATATCAATTATTAAATTAAAAACTGCATATAAGCCAAATGCGAATTCCATATGCAAGATGCCATGCATAGATTTGTCCCACAGCAATCCTGTTACATAACAGAACCAGTGACTGAAGTAGTATTGTCTTCCCAGAAGAGGGCGGGACACCTGCTGACACAAAAAGTGAAAACAAGCTTAAGGTAGTGTAGATTTTTCTTATAGGTCCAGGCTGAAAGTAGTGCACTATATAGGGAGTAGGGTGCAATTTTGGATTCTTTGGAAACTATTTTGGAACTGCACTTCCTAAATGTTAACACATGTCTATATGATCCTGCCTTAAGACTTACCTCTAATTCTAATACATCCCAGACAAGATATTTCTGTAGTGGAGGTCTATCAGGGAGTAATTCAGGCTATGCAAATCATCAGCGAAGTTTTACTTGCCACACAGTCACAAAACAACTAAAGTGTCTGCTAAATAACCTATGATTCATTGACAAATTAAGCTAATATATGACCCATTATTGTACTGGATTGGATTGTATTATACAACTATAACAACTTGAGTCCTTAGAAGTAGGCTTGAATGAGTGAAACGGATGTTACCAACACTGAAAGATGTAAGCCTAACACTTTTACAGCTACAGTAAAATGTTTCACACTTCCCCAAAAAAATCATTAAATTGAGTTTGAACAGTGTGCTATTAATAATAGGCTTAAGATCTATTGCATGGCATATAGAATATTGAGAACAGACTGGAAGGTTGACTTAGGGGTTTATGAGGTGAAACCAGAGGGTGAGTCTGACACGTCAGTCGAAGGCAAACTGACAGCCGGTAGGAAGACAGCTGGTCAGTGACTACGGAAAAGAAAAGAGAGACGCACTAGCCCGATGTCACAAATTCCAGAAGATAAATCTGTACGCTTTTCTTCTTATGTAGGTCACATTTCGGAGGCATGTTGGTGACAGATGGCCCAAACAGTTCCTTGCGTGGAACAGGAGTCTCTTACAGGCCTATCAACTCCATGAACAAAAGTTTTAGGATGTCCAAGTGATCATGACACTGCCTCCTGACTTTCAGAAATCATCCTAACAACTCATTTTTTTATTTTTCTTTAATGAGGAGCCCCTATAGCGCAAGTGTCAAACTCATTACATGGAGGACCAAGTTTCTGAACGTTTTTGCTCCAACCATGTACTTTCATTGATTTATTTAGGTCACTAAACCGTTAGAAGGCTCCTCTCACCTAATTGTCTAGGTCTTAATAGGACACCAATTGGAAGGAAAAACCGGCAGTCACTAGGACTTCTGTGGAATGAGTTTGACACCCTTGCCCTACACGACAGTCCGCTAGAAAAAGGCTTGCACTAGGACCACGTCACCTCCTTCAGGCAGTCAGGAATGAGCAACTGTTGGTGGGGCGGGAGTCTCTGTTCATCATACAACTCACTGCTGCCCTCCTGGCTGGACAGAGTTCACTTAGGAGATGGACATCCTCCTCACTCGGGTCGGGTGTCCACACACATTCACACTGTGAGGGTGCCTATCATTTCTAGCCTCCTTCCTCCCCTCCCCCACAAGACTATGTAATGTGATAGCGAGAGTAGGGAAACGTGGTTGCCCATGAGTTGGTCTCAGCTAGGTCCGGATGAACACTGGCATCCGCCTCGATAGGCGGCTCAGAAGCAGTGGTGCCCTTCCTCAGTCTCTGTCTTATGCCAGCCATTGACAGCAGTCCATAAGTCTCACAGGACTTGGGGCAGTCAAGTGCCAACTCAGCCTTCGTGTGTCCTAATCAGGGTGAGAGTCCTGTTCTGAGATTCAAGAGCTCCATGGGCCGAAACAAGGGCCAGGTACCTGCTGTAGCCATACTGCACCTCCACTGATTCAATGAGCCGTGACAAAAGCCTGACAGCTACAGTACATTATGTAGCTAGACGCAGCCTAGCGGGCTGTAAGTTTGACTGTAGTTAGCATGTCATTAGGAAGAGAAGGAAATGCTCTACTGCCCTCAAACTCAACTCTGGACCCCCAAGTCAGTTCCATTCCATTTTTTCATTGCAACCCTCTAATCAGGGACTTATTTAGAACTGGGACACCATGTGGGTGCAATTAATGATGAGGTAGAACAGATAACCAGCAGGCTCTGGAGCTCGTAGAGTAAGAGTTGAGTACCCTTGCTCTACAGACTGAAAAGAATGCTACCAGAGAAGACACTAGCAGATACGTTGTAAAGGAGGGTGGTCACATGTTGCGATGCAGTGGACCACGAGAGCCCAGTGTGAGCAGTGTTGCCAGATGGGGATGTTTCCTGCCCAAATGGGATATTTTTTATATCAGTGTGTGGGCAAAAATGTGCTTGGGTGGGTCGATTTACAGATTGTATAGAAAAAATAGCGTTTGGGTGTTTTTTTTGTGGAATCCGCAGGTAATTTACAGTCAATGAAACCAGTCGAACTCTCAGCAGACGAAGCTAAGTTTTGTAGCAGCAGCACATTGACATTGGTTTCACTGGTGCTGTGTGACGTGGATCCTAAGATTAGCTTAGCTCAACAGCCAGAGTAGCTCGCTGAGCAGCAAATTTAGAAAGGTTGAAGATAAAAGGGTCAGCGTGGTTTACGCAAATTGGAACTTATAGCAGGAATGTTTTCCGTCTCGACAGATTTGTTCCAAATCTGAAAAAAGTCAAAGTGATGAGTAGGGCAGGCAGTTTTGGAGCCAAGCCAATTGTGTGGCAGCGGGATTGGCTTTGTGTCTGAATGAAACATCATAAGATAGACAATATGCCAAATATGGTATATATTCTTCTGATGAAGCAGAAACTTTTTGTATCATGTTTATGTTATATTTAGCAGATCTAGTTATGTGAAATCAGCAAATTACTGAATGGTATTCAGCACCTGTATTGTGATCATGATGACTGGCTTGGCTAGTTAAAACACATGAAAGCAGACATGTGATGGGAGTGTATGCTTGACTGTTAGTAACTCTGAGACATTAATAATAATGTAATGTATTATAATTTCCAAAACACCAAGGCCACGCTCTCTCCAACATCCCTTCTCACAAAATCAGGTGGTGAGCTCCTCCGACCCACCCTTCCTTTCAGCCCTGCAAGTACCTTAACCTCCTCCCCAGCTTGCCAAACTAGCACAGAGGAATATGGTTGAAGATACTTTGGACACAGCCATTATGCTTTGTCTGTGTGAGATAAAGGTACTGCAACAAGAAACAACCAAATGGTGCGGCTTTGTTTGATGAAGGCTGTCTACGAAGCCATGGTTGGACTCCATTTTTCCTGATCGAGTTTGCGCGTTCATCAGAGACATGACGCTACCTCACAGCAACTTTGAATAAATTGTTTTTGTTATCCAAATTTGTTATGCATGTCCAATATACCTGTTAATTAAATTTCATTCTATCTACTGTTGTTTATTTAGGAAAGTCGAATATTTTTCGACTGGTAAGTGATACATCCAATTAGCATGGTGTCTTTTATTTTGAAGGTGAAAATCTATACCAGTCAAGAAATATACTATAGGTGTACCCAGGCCCGCCAATAGGGGGGGACAAACGGGTCTGTTGTCCCGGGCCCAGGGTAGGGGGGGGGGGCCAGAACTGACATTGGGTTGACATTAAAGGGCCCATCTAAGATTATCTCATCCCGGGCCCAGGCAAGACTGTCAGCTGGCCTGGGTGTACCCATATATTGCTGTCCAGCACCAAATCTAGACAAGGACCGGGTAACTCTGGGTAACTCCAGATCCCTGTCTACACATGTCATCAGACTCATCACTCACACCTGTGTTTGTACTCACCTGTTATGTGTTGTCTTGATTGGTCTGTGTATTTAGCTCTGTAGGTTTGTTTCGCCCATTGTCGCTTATTGTTCTGTTATGTGGACTGAGGTCCCCGTGCTGTTTTGTACACAGTTTCAGTTTAATTCCAGCGGGCTCTGTTTTGCCTGCTTGCACCTTACAGTCTAGTAGGCTATATTCTTCACTAATTTTTGATCGTTTTGTTTCATCAGGTACTTACCCCGCTGGTGTTCAGTCTCCCTGGGTTCCTCATGGTCCTTATTAAATGACCTCTTATTGGGACTTTGAGGTTCCTGCTTCCTCTCCACACACGTTACAAAAATTGGTTGTTCACTTGGTTATTGTTGTAACAGAGGCAGGACAGGCTATAGAAATAACCAGAATGCCAAGCTAGCTAGCTGTTATCTAGTTAGCTCCTAAGGCTATAGCTAGGATGCTATCCCTGTCCTACACCACCATAACCTAGGACATGTACACAAAAAGTATTCACTCATTCGGTTAGTTACAGTAGCTCTCAAAAGTATTAATTCCCTTGGACGTTTTATTATGTTACAAAATTAATTCAAAATGGATGTAAGGAGGTTTTGCCACTGATCAACACAAAAAGACCATAATGTCAAAGAGAAGAGCAAAATGTTCAAATGATTCCAAATGGATTACAACTATTAAATAAAATAATTGATTGCATAAGTTTTCATTCCCTTTGCTATGACTCTTCTAAACTGCTGTGGTGGAACCAATTGTCTGCAGAACTAATGTAATTAGTTGAATGGAGTCCATCTGTGTGCAGGTAAGTTGTTTCACTTGATTTCAAATTAAATACACCTGTTCCTGGGAGGTCCCACCATTGCTTACCATAATTTCTGACATGAACTACATATTGAAGACAGAGTAACATTCAAAGCAAATCTGGAATAAAGTTCTTCAATATCACCAATCAGAGATAGGATATAAGAACATTTCCAAAGCATTGAATGTCCGGTAGCACAATATCTCCTGTAGAGAATATGGCACAGCTCTGTCTAGAAAAGGTCTTCCTCAAAAAGTATCTGGGGCGAAAAGAGCACAATTCAGGGAGGACACCAAGAGGCTTATGGAAACTAAAATAGTAACTGTCTTCCATGGCTAAGCTGGGAGACACTGTGCATACTGCAACAATAGCCTAGATGCTTCACAAAAGTGGCCTTTATGGGAGATTGGAAAAAAGAAAACAATTCACATTGAATCTTGGCTAGAGTTTGACCGAGGCATGTGGGAGACTGAGATCAAGAGAGAGAAGATTCCATGGTCTGATGAGAGCAAAGAGATAGTTGGCTTCAACGCTTACCGCAATGTTTGGTGCAAGCCTAACACTGCACATCATTCTGAAGCCTCCTTCACAGTAGGCACAGCAAACTTAATGCGTTCCTGCGAAAGTCCATTTATTTCAATAGAAAGCAATCCGCACTATTGCAGCTAATCTACCGTACTCGGCCAGATTTAGATGCGGTACGGCAGGTGAGTTGAATTTTTCCAACTTGTGCAGTGCTTTTCCATACGGTGTCAGAAAGGGAATTTGATGTACCACCGAAGAAGAGCTAATATGTAACTTTCAACAGTGTGTTTACGGGATCTCAAGAAAAGCTTTGACAGCTCAATATTTGCAGTAGCCTACAAGATTAAAGTATGAGACTTATGCAAAATATTTGAGGGGGACATTTCCTAGACCCTATTGATTAAATATATGAGGGACGTTTTCATGGAATATATATATAATAAAATTTGCCATATATATAATAAAATTTGTCATCATTTGGTGGTTTGGCGTTTAACCCAGGGAGGCGTTTAACCCCAAGTCACCCTATATATATATCTCACTGGTCCATATATATATAGGGTGGCTTGGGGTTAAACGCCTTAATTCCCGTAATTCTCCACCAAACCACCAAATGACGGCAAATTTTATTTCCACACATTCCTTGGTTGCCTCCATTCTTGTTCATCTATAAAATGTTGTTGAATCATCTCAACTGAGCAAGTAATTCCACAAAAAACGATTTTGACATAAGTTGATCTTATTTTTTATCAGCAGTTATCCACTCTTTCAGAGAAAACAAATATATTACATTTTTATAGCAATCCTTTTTTTTGTGGTGATCAACGCCCCCTCTCTTTGGGGCAAAATGCCCTAGGGGGATTTTACCCCTGAGAATATATTGGTAAAATATAACAAAATTATAACAAAAAATATGCTGAAATATAACAAAAATTCAAGATACAGTAGTTTAAGATATAAGTAGTTTTTAGTTCAATAGCTAGTTTACTGAGCATATATTAACATCTAATATAATAGGCCTATCAATTGGCACTGATATTGAATACCAATTGATGCTCAATATTATTGATTTAATGTTTTTTAACTTAATACTTTTGCACAGTCATCAAAATTCTTTCAAATTGTAATAAGTGTTATACATAGTTTTTTGCCTTTGGATATTGGAATGTGCAATATATGGTTAAGATTGGTTTTGTTAACTCACTTAGATACTGCTATCAAGATTAAATTATTTTCAATGGTATAGATTACATTGATAGAATGATTTTGACACCTAAATATGGAATAAATCTTAAATGGGGGTAACAAAAAAAACCCATGGGGCATTTTACCCAATTGGGTGGGGCATTTTGCCCCGATAGTGGGGTAAAACGCCCCATTTACATAGTTTGGACTTCTTGAATAAGTCGCAATAAAATTGAAACATTCTGCCCAATATTTTTTCCCAAATGTATTTTTCTGACCAAACATTGCTTTTTTAAGTCCGAAAATACAGATTTCCCTTAAGGGGGCGTTTACCCCCAAGTCACCCTATAGCCTGTCACCATATAGATTTTGCCAAAGATATGTTCATAGTAATTCACCTGAAACAAATAGCCAACCCGAAAACTGCAGACAGTGTCTTCCCACGCGATCAACCAGCCTTAAAAAAACTAATGAGACGCAGCCTAACGTGGTCATCGATTGCTGTCTTGAAGTACACAATTAAAAAAAAGCTTTTTGCTACGAAGATCAGTGAAATGTAGGTTAAACTGTCAACAACGGAGTGAAGAGCAGACCTCTCAACAAGCAAGGAAGTCGCAGCAATGAGAATCGAGAGTGCGCGTTCACGCGAATGGGGGGGGGTCTCGGCACAACACCGGCACCTATTTTTCACAGACCCGGTCTGCTATGCATGACTTGTCTTATTTCATCAGTGTGTTCGCTTTGCACTGTAAGCATTCTACTAAAAGCAATCAGAGTTCATAAAGTCGCCTATTCTTGTAGCCTCTTGTAGCCTCAGCACTGCCTGACAAGATTGTGAAAGTTTTAGCTTTTTCTTGTCCGACTCCGCTATTTGCGCTACTGACGTGCTTTATTCCCGTCGATTTGCCAATCCGATCCATGTCTCTCGCGCGCCCCAATGGCTTATGTTCCGGGACCTCCCGATTTACAAGTTAAAGCACTGGCTGACTGTGCAACAAAAATCTATATTAACTACATTGTCTCAATTTACCTAATCTATCATAGTCATATTCTATTTTAAATAGTAACGTGACTGCAGTGTCTCGTCACATATGAAATATAGTGTGTCACATAAATAACTTACCCTGCCATACAGGTCTTGAAGTGTGTTATTGATTTTTTTTTGTGTCCACCGCTAATCGAAACTGCTTACTACAGTACATGTGTAAGCGACGCTGCTGTGTCGTCTCCTGGTTATGTTTTAGTTTAATGTAGTCCCGCCCCCTCCGACTTGTGCGTCTAATGACTATGGTTCACACGCGGGGAGGAGGATGCTCTTGGTTTGTCTACTTGGAGACAGGGGAACGTTGTGGAAGTAAGTGGCAGAATGCAGCCTTTAACTGAATGACTGGACTAATCAAGCTGTAAAGCTTTGTAGTGAGAAAAAGATCCGCTTATATGCTGACAGTTTCAACAGGTTGTAGCCTATAGCCGCTCAGCTTCTCATGGAACAGGCGCCGTATGGGATGTAGGCGAAATCAGAGCATTAGACTCCTGACATTATAGTATTTAACTTAGTTGCGTGTAAGTAAACATAACTCTTAAATATTACAAGATGCGTTATAGCCCTGAGGTTTGTCGCAGGAATATTCCTACAAATAAGAGTTAGACAATCAATTGGTTTATTTGAAAAGCATTATTACAGTCCAAATGTGATTTCCCTTTTGCAAGTTGGAAATGCTTTGCATGTTGAGAAGGTCGACCTTGTAGTGTTTGCCGGTTTGTATAGGCTACACGACCCAATCCTAGTTGTATGAGTGCCTCTCACCAATATTTAAACTTTTGTTTAAATAATTTTATGTTTGATTTCAATACGTTGTGCTAGAAATGCATGGTATGAAATCTGCATTGCATGACTATCTGCTGTATGCGTTGCCATAGCAGCTTTGTGAGGATACATTTTTAAAAAACCTTAGAATCTAAGGGAGATTTTCAATTTTACCATCCCCTCGTCCTCACTCTTCAGTCCCCGACTGCTTCTCAAAACCCATTGGAAGAGAAGGACAGAGGGGAGGGTTCTTTTTTCTCACCCACTGTGTTTGAGAAAAGAGGGTTAGAGAGAGAAGACGCGGGAGGGTATGCAATTGAGCTCGTCCATAAGCCTCTAGGAGGTGATATATACTAATCTGAAAAACCCTTCAACCGAGAATATATTGATAATATTGTATTGTTTGTAGTTTTATAGCGATCCATATCCATAAACCATAATCACTCTCACAAACTATACAGCAGGTGTTTTCAACTGGTCAGACAATTTTTTTTACATGGGATAAACATTCATAAACCAAGTATATAAAAAATAGATAAATTAAAATCTTAAAATAACTTTTATTAAAATCCGTTACACGTGCCCTAAACGATTTAACAGTAATTCAATACATCCAGAGTCATTTAGAGATTCTACCTAAAACCAAAATATTAATGGAACACTATTTTTGGTAGGCTGTACTTCATACCGGCTTTTTTCATATTTTGTTTTTATTTAGACATAGGAAGCCCACTACACATTCATAAACCAAGTATACAAACATACATAACAAATGAAAATCTTAAAATAACTTTTATTCGATTAAAATCTGCTACAAGTTCCCTAAACGATTGAACGGTAATTCAATGCATCCAGAGTCATTTAGAGCTTCTACCTAAAATAATAATATTAATGGAATACTATTTTTGGTAGGCTGTACTTCATACCGGCTTTCATCATATTATGTTTTAGACATAAGAAGCCCACTACACATATCAAACTCATCTATGTCCACAACCCACTGTAAATGTAAACGTGGCGTGTATATTTTTTTCTATTTTATCCTCTGGGTATGTTTCCATGTAGGTATGTTTCCAAAGGGATTCTTCTTTCTCAGTGGTCATACTCACAGTATCATATTCTGTTTTTATTTTCTATTTATTGTGCTTTCATTATTTTGTGCGTAGCAGAGGCGTTGCTACGACCACAATACATTCGGGGCCACAATACCCCCCCCCCGTCCCCACGTCTACGTTTTCATAATGCGCGATCGGAATTATAGATGAATTGATCAGGGGTTATTTATTCAAGACCCGGGGCTATAGCCTCGGACGCCCAGGACTAACGACGCCACTGGTGCATAGCCTATACCTTTGTTTATTACAACAGAAATATTTTAAAATACCACCGCAATAAATGACCAAAAACTTAGGTAGAAGCCAACCGTGCTGAGCCGTGTTTTTCTTCTGCATCACTAGGAGTTGCAACACTGGCGTGTTCCAGAATCTGTTCAGACTGGTCAAATGGCGGAAACGTGACACGTTCACAATGCACTCAGTTTATTGGTCAGAAAAACTATGCCGTGCCAATCAGAGTCCTCATGGGAATCTCCGCTTGCAAACGCTGTAAAACGTACCATGCAGACTATGATTTACGCAGTGGTTCCCAACCTATTTCAGTTACTGAAGGCTGCCACCTACAGAATTTTGTTCTGCTTGGAGTACCCCTGAAGTACCCCCCCATGTTAATTTCACTAGTAAGCCTATGGTGTCATGAGTGTTTAAGTACCCCCTGTGGGGAGGCCAAGTACCCCCAAGGGTCCTAGTACCCCTGGTTGGGAATCACTAATTTACAAGATCATTGCATGATTACAAATATCAAGTTAGTTACAATGCAATCTTTACAATTACAAATTAATTACACGTTTGAAAAAATGTTTTTTACTATTACAAACTATTAACAAGTTTGCAAATGTTTTTTTACGCCTACAAAAATCTATGTCGGTGTATTACCTTCATATATAAGTTTTGGGTAATTCGTAATGTAATATACAATTTGGTAGCGCATTCTAAAGTAATCTAACGTAACATATCATGCGTATTCGGCTGTCTGAGATTTAGTATATGTTTCGTATTCCCCTAAAGCCACGTTGCAAAAGAACGCACTAGTGGCTCTGTGTAAAAGCTTCTGCTACTGACTAAAATGTAAATAAGCGGTGAGTATACAACATGGATTTACAGTTGTAATACTACAGTTGTGATACTAAAACCAAATCCATGCAACGGACTACTTAAAAATCACGTTCGCTTGTTATTGCGGTCGGTCGTGGAGGAAGTCAACAACCGTTATCTCATGCACATTACATATTGAGAGCATTACCCTAATTGCAAACCTCGTCAGACTATGAAACAAGCGGTATTGCAAAATACATGCTGATCAGATAAAACTGGTGTTATTCTTAACGGAGTTAAGACTGGTGTTATTCTGGTGTTATAAAACTGCTGTTATTCTTAACGGATTTTGAGGCAAAGAACTTCTGAGTCTGGTGTTGATCAAACATTACTGTCTTTTCCCGAGTGCGGTGAAAAAGCCGATAGTCAGACTAACAGACCTGCATCTTTTAGGAGTTCTTTTTGGCTGTGACGTCTACATAAAGTGATATTGATTGACAGCACTTGTGGGAGGGATTACAGAAAAAAACGTTTCTACCACTGGAAGGTACTGAACAAGGGCTCCTTTGGCACTAAGCATCAAATATTTTGGAAGGGAATTTATCTCTGTAGGATATTGTTAATGTTCAGACTTCCGTAAAATAAATTCTCTATATTTTCTTTGTGATATGGCATTTTTAACATTTGCACATGCCCCTTAACATCCATGTATGTTTTAGCTAGCAGTAGCTACAGTTAAAGGAGTTATCTGCAAATTTAGTGGTAGTAAGAAAAGACACATTCACCGATGAGCCAAAACGTTATGACCACTCACAGGTGATAGGAATAATTTTGATTATCTCCTAACCAGGGCACATGTCAAGGTCTGGGTTGATAAGATGGTAAGCGAACAATCTGTTCTCGCAGTCAAAGTGTTGGATGCAGGAGAAATGGGCAGGAGTAAAGACCTGAGCGACTTTGACAAGGGCCAAATTGTTATGGCCAGACGACTGGGTCAAAGCATCTCTGA
Source organism: Esox masquinongy (assembly GCA_016801175.1). Classification (NCBI taxonomy): domain Eukaryota; kingdom Metazoa; phylum Chordata; class Actinopteri; order Esociformes; family Esocidae; genus Esox; species Esox masquinongy. The sequence goes on along the minus strand of JACXGI010004465.1, from coordinate 22,402 downwards.
AACGACAAGGCATGTGGGGTGCTCCCATTCAGCAGTGAAGAGTACCTATTGACAGTGGTCCGAGGAGGGACAAACCACTAACTGGCGACAGGGTGTTGGGTGCCCAAGGCTCATCGATGTGCAAGGGCAACAAAGGCTATTCCATCTGGTCCAAACCATCAGAAGGGCTACTGTGGCCCAAGTCTCAGAAAAGTTTAATGATGGTTATGGGAGGAATGTGTCACAGTGCATCACACGCTGCTGCATATGTGTCTGCGTAGCCGGCATGTTGACCGCTGTCCACTGTCGAAAGTGCCTACAATGGGCACACAAGCGTTGGAACTGGACCTTGGAGTAGTGGAAGAAGGTCGCCTGGTCCGATGAGTCACGTTTTCTTTTACATCACGTGGACGTGTGTGCCGTTTCCCTGGGAAAGTGATGGCACCAGGATGCACTGTGGGAAGACAACAAGCCAGTGGAGAGAATGTGATGCTCAGGGTAATGTTCTGCTGGGAAACCCTGGGTCCGGGCATTCATGTGGACTTCAGTTTGACACTTGCCACCTCCCTAAACATTGTTGCTGACCAGGTACAATGGTAGTCCCAGATGGCAGTGGTCTCTTTCAGCAGGATAATGCACCCTGCTACACCGCACACATTGTTCAGGAATGGTTTGAGGAACATGATGAAGAGTTCAAGGTGTTGCCCTGGCCTCCAAATTCCCCTGATCTCAATCCGATTGAGCATCTGTGGGATGTGCTGGACCAAGAGGTCCGATCCACGGCTTCAAGGAGCTTCAAGGATCAAAAAAGTTTAAAACATATGCTGTCACAACCTGCAGCTGATGGACTCATCTACACCTTTATCTCACCTCTTGTGGAAAATTGTAATGCCCTTTTTGTGGCCAAATCTAGCAAGCTTGAGAATGCACACGTGTGTCCAGAACTGTGCAGCACGTGTCCTGACCCACACCAAGCACATCACTCTTGTACTGTACAACCTCCACCGGCTTTCAGTAGGCTCACACGTTTTCTTTAAAGTCTTGGTTAAAACCTACCAAACTATCAACAACTCTGGACCTAAGTGTTGATCCCTATCCAATCACCTGCTCCAAACGCACTCTTGTTTATTAGATCTGATGACACCCGTATATACCTTTGATTGTGGCCTTCTTACAGTGTTTTGCGTTTTAAATTACTTTTATTACAATTTTATTTTTGTGTTATTGTCTTCAGCACCATGCATTCCGTAAAAGCACTTTAAAGTTTTTATTGTTTTTTATTTTATTATGTAACATGGTCAGAAGAGTGCCTAAAACAGAACCCTGGGAATCACCAGTAGTGAGAATATGTGGTACTGCCTCTGATCCAATCCTGGCCATCTAGTAGGAGCAACCTGCCACTTAATATGTAATCCAGGAGTGTGCAGAGATGCCCAAGACACCATACAGCACATCCGCATTTTTGACAGATGCCTGGTTACTCTCTGATATACACCACAGGTTATTGCGAGTCAAATGCTTCAGATGAGCCTGTTACAGCTTTTCTCCTTTATGTTGTGGCAGTTGTCTATTAATTTTAATAAGTCTCATTTTGCATGTGTCATGCTCTCAATAAACTTACTGTAATTGTTTATGCCAAATTGCATTATTATTTGACTTTTTTTTTCTTTAGGTATTGCAAGGAGGTGAGGTCTCAGGGAAATTCCTTTGTCAACTTCAAACCCAGTTCTACACATCTATAATATTCACTATGGCTGAAGAAAGGCCATCATGGACCTCCGAAAGGTTTGTTGATAAAGTGTACATTTCCAAGAGAAGTATCAGGAAAAACCTAATAAACAAAATGCACTACCTTTCCCAAGTGTCGTCAGAGAGTGAAAAAGTGGAAAATGACTTTAACCAATCTGATAATGACAATGATGACTCACTCTCAAATAACAGCTGCACCGGAATGATTTATTTAAACCCACAAACACCTACCTTGACTCTGGCTGAGAAGTTTGCTGAGCTCAACTCTGGAGAAGACAAGAGATGGTCTCCCTATCATGACCCCTGTAGTCCTTCAGGCCCACCAGCAGCCGTCGAACATAATATAGCCAATAGGAGAGGCTCTACTGGCCTGGAAGGGGTCTACCCAGACTCAGGCAACAGCCAGAAGATTACAAAAAGGAGACTGCAGAGGAAAGTGTGTAGTAGTGATCCTTCTGATCTGAAGCTGCGTCTGGTGAGAGAGATAAGCCCAAAACCCAAGGCCACTCGTTCTGATATACGTTGTGGTGTGCGCGACGTGCTTGATATGCGTGGGACAAAGGGATATTGGAAGAGTGGAGTGTCACTAGTAATTCCCCCTTCGTTGAACAAGGCTTCGACCATGATCGACGCCTGCGAAGAGGACAAGGTGCCTATATTCTTCGCTGCTATGAAGAAACGTGGAGTGGAAGGAGACACAGAAAATCGGCCTTACAAATGTACCCACTGCAACTGGGCCTTCAAGAAGTCCAGCAATTTGCAGAGTCACCTGGACACTCATAGTGGCCTGAAGGCTCATGTGTGTGACCTTTGCGGCAAGGCGTATTCCCACCAGGGGACGTTGCAGCAGCACAAGCGCCTGCACACTGGAGAGAGACCGTACCACTGCCCCTTCTGTGACAAGACCTACATCTGGTCCTCCGATTACCGCAAGCACATCCGCACGCACACCGGAGAGAAGCCGTACATGTGCGACACCTGCAGCAAGGACTTTGTCCGCTCCTCAGACCTGCGGAAGCACGAGCGCAACATGCACACCAACGACAAGCCCTTCCCCTGCATGCAATGCGGCAAGACCTTCAACAAGCCACTGTCCCTGCTTCGCCACGAGCGCACCCACATGGGCGATCGGCCCTTCAGCTGCCCCGACTGCGGAAAGGCCTTCGCCGTGGCCAGCCGCATGGCCGAGCACCAGAAGGTGCACAGCGGGGTGAGACCCTACACCTGCACGGTCTGCGCCAAGTCCTTCACCAAGTCCTCCAACCTAGTGGAGCACCAAGCCGTGCACAGCGGTGTCCGGCCCCACAAGTGTTCCGAGTGCGGGGTGTCGTTCGCCATGGTGTCCCGCCTGATCCGTCACCAGCGCGTCCACACCGGGGAGAAGCCCTTCAGCTGCACCGGCTGTAGTATGTCCTTTAGCCGCACAGCCGCTCTGAAGCGCCACCAGGAGAACACGTGTGCAGGGAGGATCTTTGTGTGTGTGGAGTGTGACAGAGCTTTCCAGTGTGACTCTCAGCTCACTGAGCACATGAGGAGCCATGCTGCTGCAGTCACAAAGGAAGACAACTGATTCTCACTGGGAGCTACCCTCTCCTATAGCAAGCATTGTCTAACCAACCTAACTGATTTCTACATGTTAGGGAAATACATTGCCCAGCTGTTAACGCAAAAGCATCCTTTGGCAATATCTGAAAATGTATTCTAGAAGTACTGTATTTCGTTTTGCCAATGTCAAAATGAATTGAAAAGAAAAGCTCAATAGTTTAGCAGCAGTATGATGCCAACAATTCCTATGCAGCTTTCTATAATATCTGTGATCTATTGTTAAATGATATAGTATACTATAGTGTTATTGCATAGTTTATTGGTAAACCAGACAGACTGTTAAAAAACTCTACTAAGCATTACCTTCCCAGAATGTTACGTGTGTATGAATGTGTTTCAAATGTTAAAATAATGTATTGCTTACCTGTTCTTATAACATTGATCACACTGCCTATTTGACACAAGCAGCAGCTTTTGCTTTCAGCTATATTTTCTTTGAAGTACACCAGTAATCATTTGAGCATGTCTTATGTCTTGTATCACAGTTCTATTTAGATCTTTATTTATTTCACAATACAGTAACATGGAATAGAGGAGAAAACAATATTATCAATTATCAGCAGTTATAACTCCTTTCCTGGGGGGCAGAAACACTTTTGACAACCTGCCTCTCTAAACAGGGATTGATTCAGACTTGGGACACCATGATGATTGATCAGCAGGTGGACACAAAAATATCAGAGGCTGCCTAACCCTGCAATATATCTTTATTTTCCCCAAAGACAAATTCTGTTTAATAGTATGTAGCTTAAAGTGGGTTATCCAAATCTAGTCTACAGGTGGATGATAATTCCTAAGAATACCTTTGAGAAGCGCACATCCTACAAAGTGCATGGTGCATTCAAAATGGCACCTTATTTTCTAACAATGGAACTACCTTTGACTAGAGCACTAATGGTCCTGGTAAAGAATAGTGTGCTGTAATGAGTAGTGTACCATTTCAGAAGCACACCTAGTGACAAAGAAGAGAATCGGTCCTGGTGGCGCAGTTGAGAGGTTAAATTATATGGGCAGAATCATATGGGCTGAATAGTATGTGAACAATTGGAATCTTAATACATTACATTACATTTACATTATTGTTTGTTATGGAGTCATTAGGTTTGGTTTTTATACTTGGCCTGGTTGTGTAGCGTTCTTTTGTTACACAGTTTGGACACCATCTCAAAGGGCTACAGGATAACACTGCAAATACAGTGTCCCATCCTTCTCTGAAAATCAAGACCAACAAGACTGAATGAGATAAATTTCCTTTAAAGCACTTTTTACTTGTAATGCTGATGAGGCTTTGAGCTTCCAGCAGGGACAACTAGTTTGACTTAGACCAGGGGATTTGCTCTGAACATCCATCCTCCAATACCTCTATACTAGCTGGTTGTGAACATTTGTCCCAAAATACCTCTGTACTTACTGGTTGTGAACATTGGACCCCTGATACGCCGTAGTTCTCTACACCTTATGTCTTAGTATGGTTCAGAACCTCCTGAATGATACATTTCTGATGCTGTAATATCAGATATCTTAAGTAATTCTATTCATTATTTATCTACGTAATCCAAGTTTACAAGATGAAAGATTATGAGTTGAATAAAGGTCATTCAAAGCAGCCGTCCGACAGACAGTTTAAAGGTCAGAGCGATAGGAGTTTGTGATACTACCACCCATTTCATACCTGGTAGGGGCCCATTGTTGGGGGGCATCCTTGATTGTTTCCACATCCTGATTGTGCTGGTATTTGTAGAAAGTTGTAGCTAAACAAGAATCATTGTGATCTGTTTGTGAATAGATCTCTCTGGTACCTCCGGAGATAGACAGACACTCATTGCCCCCCAAACACAGGCCTGGATAGTGAAATCAATTAAATTACTATCCGACAATCTTAAATCATTGACAGGTGGCACAACTAAATTACAACATCCATGAAAATGGATGAAAATAAAATGAATATTATTATGAATGGGTTTCCATTAAATCATTTTAATACAGAGAGGGACCAGAGAATCTTGTCACAATACCAACACAGAAAATGAACTGATGATACAATCAGAACACAGTGGCAGAGAATGGACTGACAATAAAATCAGAATATGGACACAGAGAAAGGACTGACGACACAATCAGAATACAGACACAGAGAATGGACTGATGATACAATCAGAATACAGACGCAGAGAATCGACTGACAATACGATCAGAATACGGACACAGAGAAAAGACTGACGATACAATCAAAATACAGACACAGAGAATGGACTGACGATACAATCAGTATACGGACACAGAGAAAGGACTGACGATACAATCAGAATACGGAGACAGAGAAATTACTGATGATTCAGTCACAATGTGGACCGGATCAGGTCCAGTGATTCATGTTACTGCCAGGTGTAAAGTGTATTTACTTTCTGGAGTGCAGATACTTTTGTTAAAAGAAACAGTCTCGACATTAGATGTCTTTGCACTCTAGCCCAAGGTGGCACATGTGATGTTTTTATCATTGTTTTTCAAAAATGCAGAATATTTTAAATTTATATTTTGATATTCTACTTAAAGACTAAAGGTCTAAAAAATATTGTGGGTATGATAAAACTACAGTACATAATTTTACTACAAAAGCAGCAATGGACCTGCTTGTATGGTCGGCTGCAGCAATATGTATCATATGGCTATTTGGATTTGAATACATGGAACATAATTCAAATAAAAGAGAATAAGCACTACTATTTTGTGTGTATGCTTTTTTAAAGGGAACATTAGAGGTAATTTAAGTTCACAAAGTTCTGGGAAGTCCAACCATCTCCCAAAGATTCAGTGGCATTGGATCTCATGTAATGTGTACAGTACACTAGGCATGTGATTATTTACCATCTATTTTAAACATGTTTGTGACAATTTCTACTCCCCAACTGACATTACCACATAACATTTAACACACACATACACTACTGTTCAAAAGTTCAGGGTCACTTAGAAATTTCCTTGTTTTTTCTATTAAAATAACTTCAAATTTATCAGAAGTACAATGTAGACATTGTAAATCGCAAAAGGGTTTTCTAATGATCAAGTAGCCTTGGATTAGCAAACACAACGTGCCATTGGAACCCAGGAGTGATGTTTGCTGATAATGGGCCTTTGTATGTTTATGTAAATACTCTATTGAAAATCTGCCGTTTCCAGCTACATTAGTCATTTACAACATTAACATTAATGTCTACACTGTATTTCTGTTAAATTTGATGTTATGTTAATGGACAAAAAATTTGGTTTTCTTTCAAAAACAAGACATTTCTAAGTGACCCCAAACTTTTGAATGGTAGTGTACTTTCTGTGTACTCAAACTCATTTAAAGCACAGTTCGATAGTCAGAGTGGACATTAATACCGTATATCTATGAAAATGTGACAGACGTACAAAGTCCACAAGAACCTGTCATGAAAGAAAATGTATATTATTTAGAGGATGCATTTTTATTCATTAATTCAGTCACTTTTTCGTATTTATTTAAATGTTGTTACATTTTCCATTGTGAAACTTTAGAATCATCAGCATGGTTGCCATCTTATTTGTTTACCCCCAAAAACACTCATGCAACAACACATGATTGGCTTTAGTCAGTGCTCCCCAACCCCTTTCACATGTGGAGACAATCCAAATGTAATACTACCTCCTACAACATCCAGCACATGTAGGCTAGTCTGACTTGTCTATTTAAAAAGGCACGTTTTGGCACTCCTTCTTCAGGGTGATGCAAAGCAACCAAGTCAGGAATGAGGGCTCGTTTTCAACTTTTGACTTGGCTGGGAACCCTGCTTGGGGCTATCTCTCCTATCACTTTAGCTGTAGGGCTGAGAATAGTGACCCAGTGTCCAGCCAACGTGTCCTGGCCCCCACTGACTTGACTGACAGCCCAAGTGACCTTGCACGAACATTAGCTTGTGAGAGCTGGAACGGCTCAGAGAAGTGGAGGAGCTAGCTCCTGTTTCTGTTGTGTGAGCCAGCGTGATATACAAGACCACCCACTGACAGGATGTTGGTTTTCGCTGGGCCTTGCCCACACTCTAGGTCCTTAAAGTTGCAGTATGCGACTTTCATAATTAACCAAATATTTTTTAACCCCCCATTTTGGGCTGGATGTGGAGTGCAAGGCAGGGATAAATCTGTTTTGGTGTGTGATTCAGCTGGGGCCACTGACTTAGTATTCGTTACTAGACGTCCCAAAGGACACCATAATTAGGACAACTCAAAAGCATTTACCTATAGTGTGCACTAGTAAAGTACTGATGTAGCAAAACACTCAATTTATACATATTTATTTACAGTACAGGAGACATATAAGGTCTGTGGAACTGGTAAAATTCCCAACCAATATACATGGATACAGTATTTCCCCAGGACCAATCGAATATGAAAGAAAGATCAAAAAAGTATGTTATTCATTCATAATTATTTACATTTTGTTAAGATTTTGATATTTTTTCCATTGGCAATTTAACTGTGATTGGCACCACTGCCGTCTTATTGATGATTATTGACCAATCAAATACTCCTACATGAGAAGACTATTACATTTAGTGCATGTTCGCCCCTTAACACGTCTAGAAAAACCTCATGTAATACAATCTCCACCACCAGCACATGGACTCCCTCTATTAAGGAACACATTTTGCCACTCCTTAAGGGGAAAGCAAAACAAGAAAAGAAAACAGATATTTGGAATCTTATTAATCTTTCTCCCTTCTCTCTAGCTCTGGGGTTGAGAATAGTGACCCAGTGACCTACCAACGTGTCCCGGGCCCCAC
>JACXGI010004465.1:0-14170 GCA_016801175.1 Esox masquinongy | reverse complement strand
TCATTTTTAGTCATCTGACTCAGAGGGGGATTGAACTCCCAACCTTCTAATCTCATGGTGGACTCTAACAGTGTTTGTATAGGTCTCTGTGTCCCAAATTGCACCAAATTCCCTATGTAGTGCACTAAAGTAGTCCACTATTTAGGAAATAGTGTGCTTCTTGGAAAACCTCATCCTGTGGCTGCCAGTCTAATGGGTGGGGGGCAGGACACGTTGACTGAACACTGGGTCACTATTCTAAGCAGTAGAGATAGAAGATAATGTGTCAGGATTTTGGTCCTTTATGTAGTTCAACATAGTCAGATGAACTCCTAGATACAATTTTTTCATATCTGTTTCCAGTATAAAAGAAAAAGCCAACATGCATTATCAGAGTAATTGTAAACTAACACAGATTTCCAGCATTTTTTCTAAGCTAGTTGGGATTTTTCTCACTAAATTACCTCTATACTTTTGCAGACATAAAAGCTTACCCAGGAAGTAGATAATGGGCTTCATCCCAAAATAACAACTTAAAGGACGAATGGTTGAACTGCTGACTTGCCTTATAGGACATTCAAATATGATAGCTCGCAAATATGCCAGCCCTTATTCAATTGCTGTCGTGGCTAGGCATAAATGAACAACAATAAATGTATAACTTGCAGTACTACCGGAGTGCTAATATCCCCCCATTCACGTGCCTTGTTAATAAGGTCCTGGTATACATTCACTGTAGTAATGTGTTGTTGTTGGAGAGATGGTTAGTCCATCTACATATGTTCTGCCTCTTTGTGGCATAAAAGCCGAGGTGGATCAGTTGGGGACTTTCCAAACTAGCTCAAAATGTGGGTGGCTGCCATGGAGGTATGCAACCCAACCAGTTGGATTCAATGCTTACCGGCTGAGAGGAATCCATGATATTGGATCATTTCCTTCCTGCCTCATCTGTAACTACTGACTCAGACAAAGAGGAAATCAGGGAAAGGCAGACATTAATGACTATTTTAATTTTTTTTGCTGTAACATCAGTCCCACGAATGTAACTGGCTACAGAAGATGACCCAAGCCAATACATACCAGCTGAATCTTATGAGGAATTGGTTGGAAGCAATTGTCAACACCACATGGCAAAGTATATGTTGTAAAATATGAACCTGACTTAGGAGCCTTTGTTCTGGGTGGAGCTCAATACCCACTTTTGTGGCTACATGGACAATAAGTGCCAAGTGTGTTCTATGGACAATTTACAGTGACTGCTTCCAGCAACCATCCTCAGTAGCATGTCAAGTATTGACAGTTTCCAAGAGCACAGTGGGCTGCATCATTGGAAAATTGAATTGAAGTTAGGAAACACCAAGACTCTTAGTGCTGGCCATGTGGCCAAACTAAGTGACCGTGCAAGGGCCTTGGTCAGGGAGGTGACCAAGAACCCAGTGGCCACTCTAACAGAGCTTCAGAGTTCCTCAGGTAGAGATGGGAGTACCTGTCAAAAGGTCAAGCGTCCCTGCAGCATTCCATCAATCATGCCTTTCTGATCAGTTGCCTAAACGGAAGCCACTCCTGAGTAAAAGGGATGTGGCATGTCACATGAGAGCATGAGGAAAAATTAGGCCTGATAGCCAAGTGCTACGTCTGGTGAAAACAAGGTACATCGAGATAATACCATCCCTGTGGTGAAGGATGTTGGTGGGAGCGTCATGCTATGGTGTTGCTTTGTAGTATCAGGGACTGGTCAGGAGTACACAACACCTTAGAGTGGGGCAAAGATTCACCTTTTAGCACGACAACGACTCAAAGCACATAGCCAAGACAATGCTTGAGGGGCTTCAGGACGTCTGTGAATGTTTTTCAGTGGCCCAGCCAAATCTTGGACAGGAATACCATTGAACAACTGTGGCGAGACTTGAAGACCACAGTTCACAGACACACCCCATCCAGATCCTCTCAGTGGCTCGATTGGATTGAGATCTGGGGAATTTGGGGGCCAAGTCAACACCTTGAACTCGTTGCTGTGTTCCTCAAACCATTCCTAAACTATTTTTGCTTTGTGGCAGGGCGCATTATCCTGCTGAAAGAGGCCAATGCCATCACCGTTGCCATGAAAGGGTGTAAATGGTCTGCAACAATGCTTAGGTAGGTGGTACATGTCAGAGTAACATCCACATGAATGGCAAGACCCAAGGTTTCCCAGCAGAACATTGCCCAAAGCATCACACTGCCTCTGCATCCTGGTGGCTTGTGTTCTCCAGGTAAGCGACGCACACACACCCAGCCATCCACATGATGTAAAAGGAAACATGATTCATCAGACCAGGCCACATTCTTCCATTGCTCCGTGGCCCAGTTCTGATGCTCACATGCCCATTGTAGGCGCTTTCGGCAGTGATTACAGGGGTCAGCATGGGCACCCTGACTGGTCTGTGGCTACGCAGCCCCATACGCAACAAACTTCGATGCATTGTGTGTCTTGACACCTTTCTATCAGTACCAGCATTAACCTTTTCAGCAATTTGAGCTACAGTAGCTCATCTGTTGGACCGGACCACGTGGGCCAGCCTTCGCTCCCCACTTGCATCACTGAGTCTTGGCCATCCATGACCCTGTCGCCGGTTCACCGCTTTTCCTTCCTTGGACCACTTTTGAGAGGTACTGACCACTGCAGACCAGGAACACCCCACAAGGGCTGTAGTTTTGGAGATACTCTCACCCAGTCGTCTAGCCATCACGATTTGGCCCTTGTCAAAGTTGCTCAGATCCTTATGCTTGCCCATTTTTCCTGCTTCTAACACATTAACTTTGAGGACAGAATGTTCACTTGCTGCCTAATATATCCCACCCACTGACAGGTGCCATGATAACGAGATTATCAGTGGTATTCAATTCACCTGTCAGTGGTCATAATGTTATGGATGATCGGTGTAAATTAGGTCTACAGTATAACACAACAATATGTAAAGAAAGTGAAGGAGTCTGAATACTTTCCGAAGACACTGTAAATAAATAAAACACATGTATCAAACCAACATGCAACACTCAGTGATATTTATTTAAGATGTTAAGGTTTTATGTGTATGTATTTCAGAACAACATTTACAAATTCCAGAGGCTATACATGATTTGCATGTAGTGGCTTTAAAAACGAATGTAAACCTGTCTATAAAACTTCTGATTAAATAAACCTTTATGAATAATATCCTGAATGTTTTTACAATTACATTTGAATACAATACATGGTTTAAGGCAGCATTTTGGAAAATTCTCAAATAAGATGAAAAAACATAGTACATTTCCCTTCCTCGTTTGCTGTTAAAGGAACCAGGGGACATGCTATAACACCATGAAACCATCAGCCAATTGGACTGTTCCAATGACTGTTCCACAGGAGAATCTGTAGTTGTGTAACAGAATACAATTTATAGAGTTTGTGAATTTCATTTTTATACATCTCTCAGCTATAGTCACCACCTTGAGGAACAATGTACTCCTGTTTGGCCTCAGTATACATTGTAAGCTATGTCCCCATTATCACCCTGGATGTTTTTATATAATGCATTTCCTGTATGCCAAGTATATTTCTCTGAAAATTTACATTAAAATGTACTTTTAAACAAATGTACATAACAAGACATTAGGGGATACTTTCTTCTAATCACTGCAGATTCAGGGAAGGAGATGAGGAGGACAGTTGCAAAACAACCATAGGCTACAATTGCGACAATTGCGAAAACAACTACAATTGCGACAATTGCGAAACAACCATAGGCTACAGTACACAAGCATCATGATTGACATCAAGAGGCAATAAATCCACCCTTGCAGAACCTGCAGAAAGAATGTCCTGTAAAGTCTGTATTTACAACTTGTTTTTTTTACAATGTTACAGTGTTAGTGCCATCAGATAGTAGCTATGAATTTTTCTTTACATTATACTTTCCAAGCTAGCCAGTAACTACACTGAACAAATCTTGTGAGTTTTAAAGGGTGATTAATACTGTCATTCATGGGTTTTATAGTGTGGTTACACCTCATTTCTGTAGCTCAAATCCATCCGTACAAAATAAAATCACTGGTAAAGGGAATAATTTACAGTGTATAGGCTGCTAGATTTGGCGTTGACAATTACATAACATTTTTGCTAAATTATCAAACTGACAGCGACTTGACAACAAGTTTTCAGACCCTCTTTATACTTAGAAACAGGAAATGCTGGTATAAATGTGTAATCTTGACAGAAAATGTGTTTATTTGAAATAATGTTATGTTGTGTGGTCTTCTCAGTCTCCACTACAACTAGGGAGAGCATGCAGTTTATCGGGCTACAGATTAAATCGATTTAGGAACTTCACAGGGTGGTTTCCATTCATGGTAATGAACTTCATGTTCTTTTACTAAAACTACTGTGGGTCTAACTTTGGTGAAATAACAAATGCTTTAATGTTGAACACCAATGAATTACTACTCAATTAAATTACTACTCATTAAAAAATGAATCCACATTAATTTCATAATTTAGGCTAGCCTACCCACATTATCTGAGAGCTGTGGTTTAGACTGGATGTGCCAAGACCAGAATGTTATTTTTATGTGCTCTTAAAATCTGTAGTAAATTCTATGAAAACCTAGTTAAGCCAGATTTGGTAAATAACAATGTTTGTCAAACACAGTAGAGTAGTCATCCTCAACCAATCTTTAATTTCTGCCTGAAAATGGAGATTGGGTTAGAACATGAGTCGTTGTTTTTTGTTAGAACATTTTACCAATGAGACATGAGACTAGACTTGCTACACAACAACTTGGGACTGGATTGTTCTTGAATCTTTTTTTGTGATTTCTTGAATTATTTAGTTGACTAATTTTGCTACATTTCAGCATCCAACCCAGGCAATGTTCTTTCTATCTTCGAGGAACCAGACTTCAGCTGTTCTCTCAGGACACACTGAGCCAAGCCACTCCTTCTGCCTGCCTGCCTGCCTGTTTAGCCTAACTTTGGGCACCAACCCAACATATCAAAATACTGGCCATCCAAGAATAGATGAATAGATGGTGTTTGGGACCCTTCTGATATTGTGGGTCGGTTCTGTGTTAATACATTAATACAATCCCAGTTAGTAATTGGGAATTTTACTTACCAAACATTTTAAATGTAAAACCTCCCCAGCTTTTTTCACTTGGAATGGTGAGGGCATACTCCAACATAAGAATGGTTGGGTTGTATAGCAGTGATAAAAAATATGCAAGTACACTGTTGAGTGGCCAGCATATTCTCTAGAACCCTAATTACCAAACCTATCTCCCTGAGGTGGACATCATGCTTTAAATTGCAATATCTTTTTAAATGGTATGTGAATAAACAGCTTTTTTAAATATTTTTGTAATCTAAGGTTTTGTCACAAATGCTTGTAGAGAATTTGTAATTATTTGACTATGATTTTAAAGAATAGGACATGAAAAATTGTCATTTTAGCTTTCTCTTCTATCTCTTTAGCTCTAGCGATGAGAATAGTGACTCAGTGTCCAACCAACATGCCCTGGCCCCCATCAATTTCACTGGCAGCCCTAGTAGCTTTGCATAAGCTCTGGTTTGTGTGAGCCAGAACAGCTGAAAGACACACAAATTGTCTTGGCCTTTGGCATTTAAAATTGACTTTAAAATTGACATCCCAAATCAAATTATGAGACAAAGATAGGTCTGTTTGAAAATGAGTCACAGTTGTATAGCTAGAAAGTCGCACTAAAGAGAAACGAGACTTGCTCCAAACTTTTTTGTGAGATTTAACTGACCAACTTCACAGCTTTTGCTAACTTGCAGCATCCCACACTGGCAATTTTCCACCTATCATCTCAGAGGAACCAGACCTCAGCTGTTTAGTTCCCTCAGAAAACACTGTGCCAAGCCCTTAAAAGCCTGGACTAACTCCCCCTGCCTGCACATGTACCCTACTATCTATGTGAAGCAACCCAACACATGATGTCAAAATACTGGCCCACTTAAAGAACTTCCAAAAATAGATATCTGGGTTGTGGTCAGGCGGATATTGTGGGCCTGGTCAGTGTTAATACACTGACACAGTCCCAGTTTAGACAGATTTAAAGGGCCAGTATGATATCCTTCTGTTGATGTGGTTGTGCTTCTCTTTTGCTTCAGGGTTATTCCATGCTTATGGCACAATGAATCCTGCAAAAAGCAAGAGGAAAATAGTAAAACAATAAAGTACTGTAAAGGACAGGATAGTATTTTAAAGTGACAGTTAATAAAAAAAAAGTAGTGTTAGTGGAAGTAGCGCAGTTAATGTAGCTAATACAGTAACTTTAACCAGCAGAGTTAAAGTAACCAATACTGTTACCATAATCAGTAGAGTTAATGTAACCAATACTGTTACTGTAACCAGTAGAGTTAATGTAAGCAGTAGAGTTAACGTAACCAATACTGTTACCATAATCAGTAGAGTTAATGTAACCAATACTGTTACTGTAACCAGTATAGTTAATGTAAGCAGCAGAGTTAATGTAACCAATACTGTTACTGTAACCAGTAGAGTTAATGTAACTGATAATGTTGATGTAAAAAGTAGAGCTAATGTAAACCAGTACATTTTAGTAATTTAGCTGATGCCCTCATCCAGAGCGACTTACAGTACTGAGTGCATTTCCGACATGGTCCCCCATGGGAATCAAACCCACAACCTCTGGCATTGCAAGCACTATGCTCTACCAACTGAGCTACACAGTTAGAGTTAATGCAACCAGTACTGTTGCTTTGCAACACATGTGACCTCCCTTTTTGACAATGTCACAACCGTTTGAGTTTACAAAAGGTACTGATTGGTTTGCCCCATCAGTAACATTTTAAGCCAGCTGTGGAGTGAGCTTACGGTACATTTTTAACTCCAATACCCTAACTCATTTTAAATTTGATACAACAGTAAGCCACCCCAGCCATTTTGCTGAGCTCAACTTACAATCCGGGTCACACAGCACCAGTGTAGCCAACAGTGTGCTGTTTTTAACAAGTTATGTTACTGTAACAAGTAGAGTTAATGTAACCAGTACTGTAACTTGTAGAGTTAATGTAAATAAGAGTTTATCTTCCCCCACTGACAGTTTGCCTGGGCCCACACTGGGTGCAAACTCATGGTCCTCTGCTTTGTAACACCAGTGACCACCCTCCTTGACATTTCAAATATTTGAACTACAAAAAAGGTAACAATAGTATAGCCCAATTGGCAACAAGATAGTTGTTGAGTGAGCTTATGGTCCGCTCGTAACTCATACATTATACCTCAGATATTGAGGTGACATCTGACCATAGACATGCAGAGCAGACATCTTACCTCAGACTTGTTGAGAAGACATTTTACCTCAAACATGCAGAGCAGACATCTAACCTCAGACATGTAGAGCAAACATCTTACCTCAGACATGTAGAGCAGACATCTAACCTCAGACATGTTGAGCAGACATCTTACCTCAGACATGTTGAGCAGACATTTTACCTCAGACATGTTGAGCAGACATCTTAACTCAGACATGTACAGCAAACATCTTACCTCAGACATGTTGAGCAGACATCTTACCTCAGACATGTTGAGCAGACATCTAACCTCAGACATGTTGAGCAGACATCTAACCTCAGACATGTAGAGCAAACATCTTACCTCAGACATGTAGAGCAGACATCTAACTTCAGACATGTTGAGCAGACATCTTACCTCAGACATGTTGAGCAGACATCTAACCTCAGACATGTAGAGCAGACATCTTACCTCAAATATGTTGCCTGAAAGTGACGATCCTTTTGTTTATCCCAGCTGCTGACCTGCATCCAGACAAATACATTTCACTATACATAAAAATGTCCAATTTCAGCATTTCTCAACTGGTGGGTCGCAACCCAAATTTGGGTCTCCCAAGATTTTCAAAGTGTTTGCATTCCTGTGAGTTTAGAAAGTTATTTTATTTTGAAGGGCTACTGCTTCTTACACACAGATGTGCAGTGCATCTCTTT
This sequence comes from Esox masquinongy, assembly GCA_016801175.1. Lineage (NCBI taxonomy): Eukaryota > Metazoa > Chordata > Actinopteri > Esociformes > Esocidae > Esox > Esox masquinongy. The sequence continues at coordinate 6,183 of JACXGI010004465.1, read as the reverse complement.
TTCATTGCAACTTTCATTTTAAACAGCTACTGAAATAGGCACGCATTATGTCTCTTATTTTTGCTGGAGATGAAAACTACATGAGTCGCAATTGTCAAAGCACAAATGTGTCCATTTTATAATCCAGGCTGAAATATCCCAAATCAAAAACGATGTAAATAATGTAAATCAATGGGTTTCTTTCTTTGATAAGCATGTCTTGATTGTGACATTTTATAACTAGTTAAGGAGTTTGTGCACCAATGATCCATATTGAAGTCTGGCAATGTCACAAAAACTATCTTGATTTACTAAATTTGTTAATAAAGATATCAGAGTCAGCAACTCAGCCAGTCATAGCTATTTCATATGAAATTAAATGGATGGTACTAACCAATGCCACAAATACACATTTAAAAATCTTCCATCAAAGCTGGCTAGTGTTGATAAATAGCACAGTGCTAATATTATGAGAATTCACAAAGCCAATGATCCGGTGTTTCCGTGACGCCTGTAGTACATTACAGTAAACTTGTGTGTCAGCTGCCCAAATGATTGAAAATAGCATCCCACAGGTTTTGCAACAGACTAACTCCCATCTACAGTCACTCCAAATTCAGATACAGAATGTCAACAACATTATGCAAAACAAAACAAGCTACTCAAGCTTTTCATCTCAGACAATGTACATTTACTTAGCTAGTCCAGCTCAGTAGCTAATATTATTAGCTAAAGATAGCTAGGGAGGGTGAGACTGTTAACTCATGTGAGTGGTGTGAAATGCTTGTTAAGTGTGAGATGGTTTACAATTAAATATTTGAGTTATGTACGTTTTTCTTTGGGTACCACCTGCTCCGCGGGTTGCGGCGGAGCTACCTCCTCTTCAGCGCTCCGCCTCACCGGTATACTAACCGCCGGCATGAGAACAATGGTGGCAGCACACCCCACGCAAACCAGATCCCCATTCACCTGATTGCACACATTATTTCTGTTTTGGATTGTTGTTCGTTCTGTATGTGATACCAACGCCAGTGTGGTGCAGCGATTAAATATACAATCAAGTACGTGATCCGCTTTTTATATTTCTTTCGTTCTGCTCAACTCCCTTGCAACATCACACTTTGTTTAACTGCAGCAGTTGGATCAATGATTTTGAAAATACTTGACATCTTTGAGTGACCAGTTGAATCCTACATAAAAATAAAACATCTCACTGATTGTTATTGCATTCCTGCGCACATATAGCAGACATATACATAGGAATATAGTGCATCTGCCAATTAATCTGAAAAAAGTATATTAAGACACATAGTTTTGTTTTGAAACCTGTCCAAAAGGCAGCAACAATCAACAAAACATTACAATATGTAAATTGCAATACTATCCATAACATACAAAATGGGGAAAAACAATGACATTTCTAAGTGACCCCCAAACTTTTGAACGGTAGTGTATATTTATTATGATAGAATCTAGTAATACTTGACATTAATTAAGGATTTCATACTTGGTATGTGACACCATGGGCCAAATAGTTGATGGTAAATAGCACTGTATTTGGTTTTATGACATAAGAAGACACTTTACAAAATACAATTTCTTATTATTAGCACAGGGGCTACAGAAAATTACAAAATGTAGGCTACCCTTTGTCTGTTATTGCATATTCAAGCCTGCCTCAAAATATAACACCACTCCAGTAATCATGAATAAGCTTTTTGCCAGACTAGTTTTTCAAAGACAGCTTGAAATGTGGGCTACCCGTTTGATGCTGTTGTAGGAAGATGTAACTCCCCTACTGCTGACCAATAAGTAACCTAGTATTCAACATAGTGCAGACCGATAGGGCAAACTAATTTCTGCATGGGTGGGCCTTCCTTCTGCACAACAGCCCTAGAGCAGGCGTGTAGCAGCTGAAGAGGGAAAACTACTCACCAAAAGGGAAGTGTTTTACAAATAACACACTTTTGACCAAAATGTCAGGTATGTGTTGCCCGATGCCGTCTGCTGTAGTACTCACCGGCTTTTCGAGAAAAGGGGTTGATCCCAGCAGATGTAGGCTGTGTAGGACAATGAGCTGCAGGGGTGTTGATAGTGGGTAGGGGAGGGAAAGAACATAGGGTGGGAGGAGCCTCCTAAGGAAATACACACAAATATTGGTACATTGTAAAGTTGAAGAATTACTGGTCATTAGTGGTAAGTTCTGGTACGTTAGTCTCTTATTTAATATATGTTAAAAAATATATATAAAATCCTTAAAAATAAACAAAGCATTTTGGTAGGTAACTAGTAAACTTAAAAAGCCTGTCTTTATAGCCTCTCTTTGCAATCCTAGTGTTACATCATCACCCATACCCACTGACCAACCGCTACACAATGGGGTTACCAAAGAACTCATACCAAGGAGATATCACTTTAAACTGAATACAGTTTTAAAGCACTAAGAGTAGGTTTGCTTATTTCTCAGAACCCCATGTTTTATTATAACTTTTACAACAAGTTAGTAAAATTAAACATTGTTAAATCATATGAGCTAAAATGGGATGTTTGTTTACTTTTCTGAGAAGTCACTGTGTATCCATTGTCTTATCCTCCTGGCCAGGGCAGTTAAAACATTTTATCACCTATCTAAAAAGCATCTAGTGTTTGTACAAACGTTGCTGTCTGCCTTTCCAACATTTGCTAGCACATTTTTGTTGTTGACTACATACTACACAATGGACATACCCAACATAACAAGTCAAACTAAGCTGAAATCTTGTGAGTCTTGACTTAGCTTATTTAGTCTCTAAATGAGTCTTGACTTAGCTTATTTAAAGCAACTATGAAAAATAAATCTAAATGGCATGAGGAAAAAAAACTACCATTTATTATCAACACAGTTCATTTGACTTATATTGCATACAATCATACATTATTGTGTTTCCATTAAAAAGGTTAAATTAATCTACATTTAAACTAAACATTTTCAACACCTCTGCTGTGTCTCATGAGAAGAGCAATGAGCACAATACAATCAATATCATAATAATATTAATAATAGCCAAAACTGGTGGCCTTAGTGGTCAATTTTAGACTCCTTTTAATTCGTTTAGATACTGTCTTGTTCATCTGAACGTTTTGTAGGACAGTGTACTACAAATCCTGAAATTGACACTAACCTGACATACATACATGCTCCAACACATGCTGTTATGTCTCCTACATTTTTATTTAATTTAGCAGACCTTCTAATCCAGAACAGATTTCCTGGCCTCCATGTATCGGTCAGCCAAGAGGTAACGGTAGGTCTGCTTGACCCTTACCATAGTGGGAACTGGTTCTGCTGAGTCGTCATCCAGAGACGCATCACTTTGCTCCTCTTTGGGTTTGGGTTTGAACCAGCTACTAAACCACCCTGACTTGGTGCTCTGATCACAGACAGAGACAGAGAGAGAGAAAGAGAGAGGGGGGGTGAAAGAAAGTAGAGAGAGAAAACAGAGAGCAAGCCTTATTGAAAGTTGGTATCCGACGCTGACAACATGACGGCTTCAGGCTCCACCCACCTGTTTTGGTTGGATTTGGTCCGGCTCTAAGGCATTGCCCTCCTGCGTGATGGTGGCCCGGTGCCCTCCCTGGTGCCATGCAGGCTTGCCTACATAATCATACATCTGACCAGATTGCTGAACATCCCCTGCCATCATCCCAGAATTAAAATGTATCCCAGTCTGCATGGGACAGATAGGTCAGTTGAGATGTCCATCAACACAGGCAGACACATGGTCTACAGTATGTGTACTCAGACGCAGCAATGTGACTCATCTGAGTCTCACAAGTACTCTCCTCACACCATTGATTTGAATTGAGTTAAAAATTTAATTTTATTTGTATTTATTTAGATGGAAAATAAATGACATTGAGCTTGTACACCTAGACAAAAAATAAATAAATGTTACAACAAGTCTCACGTAGGAAATGTAACACCACTTACACAACCAGCCAAGGATCCAGGATGAAAATCTTTAGCTACAAAGATTGAAGTAAATGTTGGCTTATTTGGATGTGTTTGTGTATAACATGAAATGTAGGTTTGGTAGCCAACAAAAATCTTTATGACTCACCACGCCCAGCCCAGAAGACTGATCCGCCCCTAGAACACAGTCAAATTAAAGCGTGAGGTTTCCAATTTCACAGTAAGCAACAAAATGTAAGAAGATTCACAAAATAAGCTAAATGAAATGAGTAAATCAAAGTTGTTTATGAAATCACAAGAAATCTGAGTTTGTGTGCTAAACAAAAACCAGGGCCCTCCTTCATCATCCCACCTTCCCTGTTTGAAGTAGGACAGCTCAGTGTTGGCTGCTGAGGGGAGGACTGCTGCTGAAGCTGAGTCTGGCTGGTGTCAGTGTAGTGGTAACTGCAGTCCTGGTTTCCTGCCACAAGAGGCACTGAGGGCTGCGTGTCAGGTGGCCTGATTGATAGTGGAGCCAGGCCGTTGATCTGCTGGGCCTGCACGTGCTGTTGTTGTTGCTCTCCTCCTCCTTTGTGGTTCAAGGATTCAGCCACTGGGCCCTGGAAATCACCTCTCCCAGAAATGTCATCGGTGTCCGATTCTACAGGGAAAATCAGCACCCAGGGGTGAGTCCCTAATGTAATCCTATTCTCTTTATAATGAACTACTTTTAGCAGGGAAGACAGAGCATGGTTCTAACCCTATGTAACACGTTGACAGGACAAGCCCCCTGTGGAGTCACCATTCCCTGATAGATAAGACACTCCCCCCTGGTGGAATAAGGTGGTACCACACTATACAGAGAGAACGCTGCAATCTTCCTGACTGTTAATCTAATGCAGTACCCCACACCAATAACTGGTACTTCTAACTGGTAGTGGAAAAGTGGAGTTCATCCTATATAAATGCACTGGAATAAGCGTTATATAAATCCAACATATTTCATATGAATTGTCAGTTTACCTGCATACACTCTGCTCTCCTCATGGGCCAATGCGTTCCCTTCAGCTGGAGACTGATAGGTATCAGTATAACCATAGCTCCCCATCTAAGCAAATACATATGTGTATGTTTTAACCATAGAGAATGGCTGGGTAAAACAGGTTTTGTGAAAAAAGGAGAAAATAATTAACATCTTTAAGTGCTAATTAAAGGATGGCAATGTATTCAGTTGACAGTGCATCTACTTTATGTAATTGATAAAATGCTGCTGTGTGTATCCTGTAATCCCCATCTTCCCCACAGAGAACCATGTGAATCAGGGACATGACAGGTCCTATGGCGCGTTGTGTGTGGTTACCAGGGACATAACAGGTCCTATGACGCATTGTGATATGGTTACCAGGGACATGACAGGTCCTATGACGTGTTGTGATGTGGTTACCAGGGACATGACAGGTCCTATGACGCATTGTTATGTGGTTACCAGGGACATGACAGGTCCTATGATGTGTTGTGATGTGGTTACCAGGGACATGACAGGTCCTATGACGCATTGTGATGTGGTTACCAGGGACATGACAGGTCGGTCCTATGACGCGTTGTGATGTGGTTACCAGGGACATAACAGGTCCTATGACGCGTTGTGAAGTGGTTACCAGGGACATAACAAGCCCTATGACGCGTTGTGAAGTGGTTACCAGGGACATAACAGGTCCTATGACGCGTTGTGGTGTGGTTACCTGGGAGCACTGCTGCCTGAGCTTCAGCTGCTGTAACCAGTCAGGGTCCCATCCAGACCTGCCGTCAGCTGTGTCACCGAGCTGTCCCATTCCTTCACACAGTTTCAGTCGTTCTGCCAGCTGGGGGAAGGACACATGCACGTGTACACATAAGGGGGAAATGCTGAGCCAACTGTCTGTACGTTAGATGAGGGCCAGTAATCTTAAAATGTCAGTAGTGCCGATTTCGTAGTCCCTATGCCAGGGTCATAGATTTGGCCTCTGTACACATTTCTTTATAGTTAACAGTCGGCGGACCTAAACGTGACTAGAATATCATAGCAGTCTAATTCATATATACAGGTGCTGGTCATATAATTAGAATATCATCAAAAAGTTGATTTATTTCAGTAATTCCATTCAAAAAGTGAAACTTGTATAATGTATACATTCATTCCACACAGACTGATATATTTCAAGTGTTTATTTCTTTTAATTTTGATGATTATAACTGACAACTAATGAAAACCCCAAATCAGTATCTCAGAAAAT
>JACXGI010004464.1:16165-53503 GCA_016801175.1 Esox masquinongy | reverse complement strand
TCTGTAATTAGCATCGTGTTCATAAGGTTAGACCGCTCACCCATCTTACCCCAAAGACTATTCATGGCCAATTTAGCCAAAGATCGCCTAGCACTGTTTACAACAATGTTTTCCTTGTCAAGCTGCACACCCTCCTTTTCATGATATTCACGGATATACTGGTCTTTAGCATCATCGTCAACCACAGATGGCGGGAAGCTGCTAGCTTCCTGCTTGTGCTTCAGGAATGTTCTCATGTAATCTGCAAAAAGATTATCTGATGTCCTGGTGAAATCCCAGACTTCGATTATTTTCACAATGCGATAACCTTTCTCAACAGCCTTAACCAGCGCAATAGAAACCCAGGTACCAGTTAAAGATCTTTCTGAATCAGTATGTGAACAATCAGTTACCTGGTTTTCAGACTCTGCACATAATAAACACAAGGGAAAGAACAGCTTACCGCCAACCCTGTGCGGTAAAACGTGGTGATAAAGGCCTTTTGGTGGAGACACCGTAGCCTTAGCAATACCAAAGTAGGTGTCTAGCTGTTTGAAATCTCGAAAGATTATGTCTGGATGCCCAAGTCTTTGTCTTGTTGCAGAATGGGTAAAGACTACAGACATCGTTATACTGAATAGTCTACCCTTCTCGAGCCGTAAACTTCAAATGAATTGCGTTGGTACGACCGCCAAAAAGAGCATCCCGAGAGTCAAGGCGCTCTGGAGCATCAAACGTCTTCAAGAAAGCTTTGACATATGCGGATGTGTTTTTAAGCTGATTCCACTCACACTCCCATATGTATTGAACATGTATGTTTGTGTTGTTCTTTTAAAGCCTCAAGCTTTGTCAGCCATTGTTGGTGCAATAACCCGTACTGAATCTTTGTCACCGGATTGATGCTTGCTGAATAGTGACACTTTGGGTGATCGTGCCAGAAACAGCCTAGAAATTCATAGACTGTGCACACCCCATCACATTTAGCATATCCATCAACATAGTAGGCACCGATTTTCACTTCACCCCTGTTCAGGGCGTGCTGTATTGATATGTTCTCATCAGAGGCCACATATTCAAGCCACTGAATTGAGCTTTTTGAGAATGTCTTCTGACAACGATCGTAGTTGTCCGAGGGGACCAATGCAATGGTGTCCTTGGTGAGGAATCTGTTGCAAAAGACTTTCATGCAAGCCGAAGCAATCGTAATTGACCGGAATGGGTCAACACCACCACACCCCAAGAAATCGAGTCTGTAGCGCATACAACCCTCTCTCAAGATGACCACATCATTCACGCAGTAAGCCTTTATTTCATCCTGCATGACAAAGGGGTCTGCGGAAACAGTTGCGTACCATTGCAAAAACTCTTCTTTGTCTTTAGCCATCATGGTATTCACAACGTAGTAATGCAGTTCCGGATGGGGGCCAACATAGTTCTCATTCTCTTTGATGTTAAACTTGTAAGGAAAGTAGCCTTTTTTCGAATCCTTAAAACCCATAGCACGTGGCAAGGCCGCCAGCTTCATCGGTAGGAAGCAATGACTATCAATGTATCTCTGGTTGAATGTGCTATCTGTAAAAATCATGAGCTTGCTACCATTAGCAATAAGTGTCGTGCCAATACCATTGTTAGCAAGATACTGCATCAAGATGTAACCATCGAAACCTTTAGAGTTGTGTGCTATAAATGTGTAGTCATTATATTTCGGTTGCCTAAACTTTTGGAAAAAAGCAGCGACACAACCATCTCCGGCTGAACTGCCAGATCCACGTTACAACTAGGACACATGTTAGCTGTGCACTTGTGTGTTTTATAGTTGGTAATACTAACGTTGTAGTGACGGCTGCAATCGACACAGTATTTCTTCTGGTCACACCTGCTAACCCAACGACCCACACTTTAGTGTTGCTTTAAGCGTTTATGCTGTCTATAACAAAAGTCAGAATAACATATCCACTTACAGTCTGGGCACTGCTTTGTGTTACGGGGTTGGGTATGACAATCTTCCTGAAGACAGACACTACAGCTATGTTTATAGCCATGATCACCACGGGTGCTAAAACCTGTATAACACCACTCACAAACATATGACACCCAGAAAACCCTTCAGATTCACGATCCCATAGAAATGGTTATCGTGCAAGTACAAAAAGACGGTTCTAGGGTGGGTGGCCTCGCTGTTTTGAAACTTGGTAAAGTGACCATCCCACGTTCGATGAAAGACAACAATTTTACACCCAGTAATTTCTTCAAACCGAACAATATCTGTGAATGCCACACATTCATCTAACGCTAAACCAGCTCCCCTATGTAACTCACGACCACTAGCCTCAGCCTCAACATGTGTACTGCAGGTTCAACAGACCCATCAAACAAACGGAAAAACATGTAGAATCATTATTCACAGCCACATATAAATGCCTTCTTTTTTTATTGATAATCTGCTCTATCAACAGTGTTTGAGCTTTACGTCGCGGGGCACTACCCTCACGGTTGTTGACAATTTGCACCACCAGCTAGTGATTCATCAATCATAATCTCAGCATTACTCTGCATAACACTTTCAAGTAAATTACCAAACGCGCGTTCATTATATTCATCTGCTCTCATGGTCACATGTACGGTGGATATCAGAGATTCAGCAGTCAACTCAATCTGCAGACGATCACCAGGCCCGTGTACAAAGTCTGAAGCTCTAACAAAGTGTCCAAGCCTGCCATAATGATTGCATAGATTGTGCCAAAATCCCCAACTTCACCAGTATTTTGTAAATTTAACAACTGTCGTAATTCAACGTTGTCAAACACATTACGTTGTATAACTCTAACATCACCATCATTGCGATGAGTTTGCATCAGAGAGCTCGGAGTAGAGTCAACCAGATCATGTGAATCACGGGGGCTACTAAGCTCGTTTAACAATCCTTGCATCTGAGGATTATTGTGTGCATCGCTGTGTAACAAAATATCAGCCGGCTCATTTGAATTTTGGGTTGTGGTCTGTTGATTATGTGTAGATGTTGATGGTTGTTCCATGTCTGGCCTGTTGTTAGCATTATCTTTCGCCATTTCTCTAGCTTAACGTGAATAATGATCCACTTACAGGTTAAAATATTCTAACTCAAACATACATTTACATACATCACAATTTTGATGAGTTGAAGGTAGAATATGTATTACCCTCAGATTTCAAGCATTAAAGAAACCATGAAACAAAAATCCCCTGACGCTGTGCAGCCACAAGGTGGGGTGTCCGTAACTGAAGCCATTATGGTGATGTACTCCGTATCATCACGGGGGTTCCACAATCTGTTGTTTGGTAAATAGAGTACAAAGGTTCAGCTGTATGCATATTGTTGTAATTGTTAATAACATTTTAGCACAAGACTAAAAATGTCTGTAAATAATTAGACTTACACAAAAAGTATCTGCTCAGGTTGTGTAAGAGCACAACCGCCCAGCCCAACTGACACTGATGTTGGTCACTTGGTCTGAAATAAATACAAAGAGGGTTAACAAGCATATACGGGTAATTAAAGCTGATTAACAATAATGTAAAAAGTCTACTTACCAAGATTTGAAGGCCCAAAAATGTGTTTACCAAACACGGCTGGGTTTAATTCCACTCAACCTAAACCAGAGATTTAAACAGACCATATAAAAGACAGATACAACCGCATGGATTGCTCAAACGTAAAATTGATTTACACATTCTTAAAAAGTTCCAATGTGTCGTTTGTTAGCGTTTGTAATTGCAACACAATTCACATCAATTACTTCAAATAAAATAACTTGTACTTACAACGTAAACAGCATACTTCCGCGCTTGAAACAACAGCTGACTTCTGTGGATGCAGCGGGGTTTAATAATGTCTTTACAGCCGGGGCGACTCCAGCAGGTCACGCCTCTTAACTTTGTCATTGGTTACATGTCATCGTTCTTCACGTTAGAACTATACCGGACACAATGATTAAAATTGTGTATAACGCTTACCTAGCTCGTTCAGATATTTGTTTACGTTTGACAAGCAAATATGTTGATACTTCATGTCGGGTAGAAACGCCGTTCTCGTTAGTTATCGCGGCTCAGCCGTGACATCACGTCATTTAATTTGATCTATTAAAGACAAACTCATCCGCTTACATATAAACGCTGGCTATTGTCACCATATCGCCATTAATCTCTTCAACATTTAACAAACACAAGACCATAATACAGCAATCAAAAATCGGTTTTCAAGAGTTGGTCATTACGAGAATGCAGCACAGCTTACCCGGAAGTCACAAGTTCCGCCCACACTAACACAGACCGGTATTCTCAAACTCGCAAATACTACAGTTTTTTAACCAACGTTGCCTGTTAAACATTTCTACCAATGTGAAGAAAAGAATCTCGCGTTGATCCCCATTGTACAATTTCATAAGACGCCTTTACAAATGTTTTGATTACCTGAAATAACATATCTTTACCTGTCAGCGATTCACCGTTGTTCATGCAAATTTATACGCTACCTTCCGGGTAACTTTGTCCGGGTAACGTTTTGCCATATAATGCAACTTAAAAGTTAATGCTGACTTAAAAAAAAAACAATTTTTATTACAAAAATCACCATTGCTCATACACACACATGTACCAGAATCATTGTTTTTATTTTTAACTATATTTTAAACCCAAACCATGACTGAATCAACCTAGTCATAATGTGTGGTCGGCCTAGGCATTGCTTGTTCCTTCAAAATAATAGCATTGCTTGTGCGTTGTTAACTGTAGTACTGTGTTGGACTACAAACCTTGTGTTAAACAGGGATGATTTCCAACTTGCATGTAGTACAATTAGTACTATTGGTTACAAGAGCAGATCTGATCATAAGGCCCATCTCTTGTTAAAATAAAAAGTGGGCTGAAACTCTCCAAATCGTAAGTCCCGAACCCTTCTTTATATCTTACAAGTTTCCCACACATAATTCCATGCTTGTGGAAAAACACCATGCTACATCCCATTGTAAACATGGAAGTTTATACCGGTTGTATGACATCTGTTGCACCAATTGTCGTAACATAAAATACGGGGGGTTATAGCATTGCTGGACCCTGGTACCCTTTTGTTGAACACCAAACATCTTGCCGCTGATATAACACTTATTTATTGCCTGGGAATTTGACATTCCGGAACCCTAAGACCCATTTGTTAAACATCAAACATAGCGCACTTGTTATAACACTCGTCCAGGGACATGCATACGTCATTCCGGAAGTCTCGCCCTAACACACGTCATATACAGGAAGTCCATACGTCACACCAGAGGTCCCGCCCACCTGTCACATCAATCTGGAAGCCCCGCCCACTAGGGTCATAAATCACCATTCTGACACAATATACCCTACATTTACTACTAATGTTAGAGTTTACATAGCTGGCCAAAAACGGAATTCGCATTTTACCTTATGGGTTGTGTAGGCTACAGTGCCTTTGGAAATGGGTTTTTAAACCATTGCTTTTTACTTCAATATGATTGGGCTACATCTCTACATTACACGCTAAAGGTCTGTCAGATATTCAGTCATTCCAATTAATCCAATAAACCTTGATCTTCCAGAATCTGACTTTTTTTCTGAACATGACCCAAAATCTAATGATGCTTAAGCTTGTTCTGTTATTTGTGTTTTATTCATGTTTTTAATTGCTTCAAAACCTTGTTGAAAAATAAATGGCATTTACTTGAAAAGGGTATTGACGTTGTATATAAAAATTAAGATATCCGTAGCTTTTTGCGCATAAACTAAATCTGCAGTAGTCTGATGATTTGCTCCACAACATTGTCAAAATCTTGCAGTAATCCCCGGCCCGCGAATGCACGTCTGCAGTCGTAAACACCCGCATAGAAATAAGATTTACCCGCGCGAACGTAACCTGCGATTATTATGGCCACCAGTGATGGATTTTCAAAATGCAAATGAAAGAAATAAACTGTGATTATAAACATGAACTCTTAGCTTAAAGTAAATTACGTCAGCAGCCAATGATAACCAATGAACACAATTTTCAGAGATGCAAAGCAAGCAGAATCACATGGCCTACCTGTATGGACGGAGTTGATGTGGCCACGTCAAATGCAAATAATCATCCTTTGGCAGAGTGCTTCCCAACACACCTTTTCTCATCAAATGTCATGGTAAATTCCATATAATGTTTTATCTTGAAGGCAGCGCCATGTTACAGCTATCTAACAAATAGTTGCCTAATCTATTAAACAATTCCTGTAAAAGTTATTCGGTGCAACTCGTCCTGGCTGTGTTGTTTGGTGCATTTGACAAATAAACCTTGAAACTTGAAAGAGATATAACACCAGGTAGGCCTATTGCCTATCATTGTTCTGAGAATTATGCATCGAGTAGATAACTAAATAACATTTTATATGACTCGGCTAATATTATCGAATATATTCTCTGTTTTTACGAGCCATCCAACCAACCAAGACCGGAGAAATTTAAACTAGCGCTCCCTCCATCACTAAACTGGTTATGCGCGTCCACCTTTGTGCGCATGATGATCACAAACACAACAGAGGCGCGCAATTCATATTTTGGTTCAAATAACGATGTTTTTATAACATTAAATAATAAACTCAAACATACAACGTGTCATAATTATTTCGTGCACCTATTCTTTTTCAACTGAAGTAATCCAAAAGTAATCATAAATCTTTTCAAAAGTATCTGTAATCCGATTACAGTATGTTGTTGGTAATGTAACGGATTACAGTTACTGATTTTTTGTAATCCGTTACATGTAATAGATTACTTGTAGTCCGTTACTCCCCAACTCTGCTTACAGGTCCTCAACGGACAGCTTCATTAAATACTGTAGTACCCGCAAAACACCAGTTTCAATGTCAACAATGAAGAGGCAACTCCAGGATGCTGGCTTTCCAGGCAGACTTGTAAAGAAAAAGCCATTTCTCAGACTGGCCAATAAAAAGAAAGCCATTTGCGAGACGCCGATCAAATGAAAAGATGCTGGAGTGCTTGACGCCATCTGTTAAGCATGGTGGAGGCAATGTGATGATCTGAGGGGTGCTTTGGTGGTGGTAAATTGAGAGATTTGTACAGGATAAAGGGGACCTTGAAGTAGGAAGGCTATCACTTAATTTTACAATGCAATGGCATACCCTGCAATTGATGGGGGCCAATTTCGTCCTACGACAGGACAATGACTCAAAGTACATCTCCAAACTAAGCAAGAACTATTTAGGGAAGTAGTCAGCTGGTGTTCAGTCTATAATGAAGTGGCCAGCACAGTCACCGGATCTCAACCCCATTGAGTTGTCGTGGGAGCAGCTTGTCCGTATGGTACGGTGGATATAAATGTCTACACACCCCTGTTAAAATGCCAGGTTCTTGTGATGTAAAAGAATGAGACAAACATATATCATGTCAGAACTTTCTCCACCTTTAATGTGACCTATAATGTGAACAATTCAATTGAAAAACAAACTGAAATCTTAGAGGGGGATAAATGAAAAATAAAAACCTTACAATGACTATGGACTAGCCAGACAGTTCAATCCACACTGGGTTGCTAAAAGGCAAGGTAGATGGTTCCACTCATTTCATCCACACTGGGTTGCTAAAAGGCAAGCTAGACGGTTCCATCCATTTCATCCACACTGGTTTGCTAAAGGGCTAGCCAGATGGTTCCAACTAGTTCCATCCACACTGGTTTGCTAAAGGGCTAGCAAGATGGTTCCATCTAGTTCCATCCACATTGGGATGTCCGTTCTGTACATAGCTTTGGAAAAATGAACTCCACAAATGGTGCACCGCATCCATTATTTCGCCCATTAATTCATCCAATTGTTTCCAAGATAATGTACAGAACATTGGTGTTTGTACCTTACATAAATAATTTTAAGTCTTGATTGGGAGACATAGACAATTGATGAGAAGTAGCTATGAAAAAACAAAATATATGCCTGGGCCCCCCATGTCTGTCATGATTAGTGTACTAATTTCTGCATACCATTGTGTTATAGCGCCCTCTTTAATTGTTATTTAATACATATGCCAAGCTATTTCATACAGAAATATATTGACCAAAAATGTAAACACAACATTTTCAACGATGTTACAGAGTTACAGTTCATTTATGGAAATCAGTCAAAAGAATATACTGAACAAAAATATAAACACAGCATGTACAGTTTAGGCCCCTTCTTTCATAATGTACAGTGGATATAAAAAGTCTACACACCCCTGTTAAAATGCCAGGTTCTTGTGATGTTAAAGAATGAGACAAAGATAAATCATGTCAGAACTTTTTCCACCTTTAATGTAAAGTATAACGTGAACAATTCAATTGAAAAACAAATTTAAATCTTTGAGGGGGAAAAATAAAAAACTCACAATAACCTGGTTGCATAAGTGTGCACACCTTTAACTAATACATTGTTGAAGCACCTTTTGATTTTATTACAGAACTTTTTGGGTAGGAGTCTATTAGCATGACACATCTTGACCTGGCAATATTTGCCCACTCTTCTTTGAAAGAGCGCTCCAAATCTGTCAGATTGCGAGGACATCTCCTGTGCACAGCCCTCTTCAGATCATCCCACAGATGTTCTGATTCAGGAGTGGGCTCTGGCTGGGCCATTCCAAAACGTTAATCTTCTTCTGGTGAAGCCATGCTTTTGTGGATTTGGATGTGTGCTTTGGGTCGTTGTCGTGCTGAAAGGTGAACTTCCTCTTCATCTTTAGCTTTCTAATGGATGCCTGAAGGTTTTGTGCCAAAATTGCCTGGTATTTGGAACTGTTCATAATTCCCTCCACCCTGACTAAGGCCCTGGTTCCAGCTGAAGAAAAACAGCCCCAAAGCATGATGCTGCCACCACCATGCTTCACTGTGGGTATGGTGTTCTTTGGGTGATGTGCAGTGTTGTTTTTGTGCCAAACATACCTTTTGGAATTATGGCCAAAAAGTTCAACCTTGGTTTCATCAGACCATAACACATTTTTCCACATGCTTTTGGGGGACTTGATGTTTGTTTTTGCAAACTTCAGCCGGGCTTGGATGTTTTTCTTTGTAAGAAAAGGCTTCTGTCTTGCCACCCTACCCCATAGCCCATTCATATGAAGAATACGGGAGATTGTTGTCACATGTAGCACACAGCCAGTACTTGCCAGAAATTCCTGCAGTTCCTTTAATGTTTCTGTAGGCCTCTTGGAAGCCTCCCTGACCAGTTTTCTTCTCGTCTTTTCATCAATTTTGGAGGGACGTCCAGTTCTTGGTAATGTCTCTGTTGTGCCATGTTTTCTCCACTTGATGATGACTGTCCTCACTGTGTTCCATGGTATATCTAATGCTTTGGAAATTCTTTTGTACCCTTCTCCTGACTGATATCTTTCAACAATGAGATCCCTCTGATGCTTTGGAAGTTCTCTGCGGACAATGGCTTTTGCTCTGAGATGCAATTAAGAAAATGTCAGGAAAATCCTACTAGAACAGCTGAACTTTATTTGTGATTAATCAGAGTCACTTTAAATGATGGCTGGTGTGTACTGACTTCTATTTAACATGAGTTTGAATGTGATTGGTTAATTCTGAACACAGCCACATCCCCAGTTATAAGAGGGTATGCACACTTATGCAACCAGGTTTTTGTAAGGTTTTTATTTTTCATTTATCCCCCTCTAAGATTTCAGTTTGTTTTTCAATTGAATTGTTCACATTATGGGTCACATTAAAAGTGGAAAAAGTTCTGATTTATCTTTGTCTCATTCTTTTACATCACAAAAACCTGGCATTTTAACAGGGGTGTGTATACTTTTTATATCCACTGTATATCTCTATACCCAGTTATCAGAAATGTATAGATTTCTGAGTGTATTTCATAATGCAAATGTTATTAAGTCAGGAAATTAATTATAAATGTTGCATGTTGTATTTTTGTTCGATGGAAATGTATGTTGTCTTCCAATAAAAGTGCAACATTCATCAAGCATCATTATCTGAACATATTATTATTTTATGCAATTCCAGAAATCAATGTTTGGACAAATAGCTGCATGTTTGGACACAATGTGGACAAAGTTTACATATTTATTTATTTACAATTAATAAATTAGCCACAATACTTTTTAATACCTTTGATTTTGACAAGTAAACAAGAATTTACTGTACTTGTTCTGAAAAATTATAAAAGATATGTTTGTTATGCTCCATACAACAGATGAAAACAAAGACTGACCGCAAGTTTAAAGCAATATCTAAGTCATTCCCAGTATTCTATAAGACATAAAAATATACACCATCTCCAAAGTGTGCCCATGGTAAGTTACTTCACGGTAAGAGCCCAGCACCAAGCTTTCTTGTTAACAAAGTCACTGATAATGTCTTTACATTCAATTTTTTTTTAATAACTGTCTCTCAATAAAAATCAGGGCAAGACTGTTTAATCTTTTTTGCCACATTAGTTGAGTGTTTTACACAAGTTTTAGCTGCTGAATGCATGTTCTCCACCTGCAACTGTCACAAGTAGAGTGGAGAAGATAGGCAGCACAGTAGAAATCTCTCCAAAAATACTGTCAAGCTGCATTTTATAGATGGCATTCAGGAGGTCAAATGAGTTGTGTCTACCTTAAATGTGTCAGGTTTTAACAAACCTACCTCAAAATATTTGGATAAATAGGCTCACCTCAAATACCCTCAGATTCAGCAAGTGGAGTGGGGTGTGGCACCCCTTTTCCTTCCCTCAGGGAATGAAGGTTAAAGACATAATCCAATGTTCCCTTTTCGGACACTTCCATGCTACAATGGGGGCAACACATAGTCCCGCTAAGCCGGAGAGGCGGAAGTGCGCCACAAACCAGGGGAAGAAACCTCACCCGGAGAGCACACTGCAACCTCAGGACCAGAACCCCCAGTCCGGTCCAGACAATGTGGAGGCACAACCGCGCATACGTTGCTGGACCACAGAGTCACCAGTGGACCACAGAGTCACCAACCACAAAAGGGCGCAGGATGGACGGCAGGAAAGCATATGCCGAAGCCAGGGCCACAAAACAACACTGTCCACAAGGTATAACAGTACTCGACAGTGAAAGGTTCGAATGGGGCCGCACACTGTGCGTCGAGCACAACCAGACATTGCCACAAGACCAACAACAATGGAGGAAAAAGAAAGGCACCGCCCAAAAACCCCTGCAGGAAAGTTTCCTTGCAAGGCATAGAGATCAACGAGGACCCAGTTGAAACTGTCCAACATCTGTAAAACAAACAAGGGAAGAAGCCACCATTCCATGGGAAGGGCGCCCCTCAAGAGGAGATCAGAGCAAAGGGAAAGAAACCCAGGGAGACAAACTGCATGCAGTGACAGAGGCTGGCTGGTGCACCAACCCACAAAGAGTGCGCCACCGTCAACAAAAAGGGGGAGAGCATCCCACCATGACTGCTGACACACACCACCGCTATCCCATTATCGGACCGAACCAGACACGCTGGCCCAACCGGAAGCACCGGACCGCTAAAGGGACAGACAAACAGCCAAAATCTCCAGGTGAACAAGACGGTGTGCGCTATGCATCAAGGAATGAAACAGCAGGGCTAGATGAGGGAATCTACTGGATCCACACCCGACAGGAGCCAGCCACAGAAATGGCACAGGGCTCAGAGGCAGCCACCAAACCCCTGCCCAACTGGAGAAGGCTGCACTGATAACTAGTGTGAGCCCAGCCTGGCCCCCATCCCTTGCAGCAAGGTATGGATGCAGACAGAGCAGACAAACCAAACCAAGCAGGAGCCCACGAAGGTCTACAAACGCTGCAGAAGAGCAACTCACCAACGAGAGAGGCAGTAGTTCCTATCACAGTTGACGATAGGAACCACACAAACTGAGACAGCACAGATGCCAAGCACAGCCGGCGATAAGAATCGCACAAGCCACGATGGCTCAGAGGCTAGGCCAAACAGCTTAATAGAACTTGCTATAATAGAGGTGTCATGGAGGTAGTAGTGCTAGCTAACGTGTGTGCCTACCACTACATCATGTGTACTGTTGCTGCTCACCTCTCAAATCTATTTTTGTCCTTTTAGTTTTAGTGGTGAATAAACGGGTAAACAGTAGTTTCCTAACATTTTGTTTGCTTTCCCTAGCCATTGACTCAATCCACCTGTCCTGTCAAACTGAGTCACACAGCACAATACTTTTGTCAGTGGGAATTTGCAGTTGGTGCATACCATTTATTCGAGTGGGGTGGTGGGGGCCCGGAGAGGTATGTTACCATTGAATTTAGAGAAAGTGAATTTTATATTCATCAGCAACTGCATTATTTTAGTTTAAAATATTTCCTTGAAGAGAAAAATAATTACTACTGACACATGAAAACCCACACTGTAATGGACCCCCACCAAGTCATGGGCCCGTGAATCATATCCACCATCCCCACGTCAGCGACAGCCCTGATTCTAAATATTCTTTCAAATATCAACTTGGCTATTATGTGTACTAGCATCACCTGGTAAACAAATCAATCAAAAAGAAATGAGTTCAATTAAATTTAAAGTGCTCAAAGATTGTGGGGCTCAGGTTTGGATAAAAACTGATTTGTTAGTGCTATGACTTGACAGACAAGTACTTCTGCATGTACACGTTGAAGTAATAGAAGTATGTCCTCTTCCTGATTTCCCCTGTGACTTCCAGGTCAAGATGACGTCTCTGCACAGGCACATCTTCCTGGGCATAGACAAAGTCAAAGCACTGTACATCTGGTGCACTAATGGGTGCTATCTGATAGAACTGTGCATGACTGCACAGGGAAGTACTGGCATCCCAAGCAATGGTAATGGGTAAAGACCACAGGGTCAGAACCCAGAAGCACAACCTAAAGAAATTAGCAAAAGAATTCGGAGCAAAAGAATTCGTGATTCGAGTATTAATTAACGGCAGTTTTTAGGATTAAAGTTGTTGATTGGACGGCAACCCTTTAATGTTTTTCTATTTTCCCACCCATCCTATACCATCCCAACTAGACAATAACCAGGAAAAACATCTCTAACAATCCATCTGTCACTGCTACTGTCTGTAATTAACCTAAAGCAAAAACATGCAGAAGGCAAGTGTCATTAGTGTCATTGTTTTGCACTTCGTTTTGATGTTATCAATGTTTAACAGGCACAAAATTATACTGCACAGTGTTCTTTGTTTCTCTATCAATTAGTAGCTTCCCTACAATTCTCTTTCAAACATAGCATATCTTTTTGCAAGCTAGCTGTCTAGTTGTCTTCTGATAGCAAGTCAGCTTGACTGACCCACATTGTGTTTTGACAATAACTTTCAAATTTGGTGAAAAAGACACCATTTTAAAAAGTTATAAATTCAAGCTGTTTACAAAGAAGACCATATGTTTTTTGTTTTTTTTTACTTAAAATAACCAACAGTTTTTCTTAATACCTAAGTTTAACAGATAGGCTAATTGATGGTCAAAATTAGAACAGGTAGCAGCAAGTGATTTTGATTGAAATACTTTTAATTGGCATGGGAGCACAATACGACGATACTTGAACAAAAATGAGCAGCATGGTCGAGTTGCCAGAAAGAAGCCTTTACTGCACCAATGCCACAAAAATGCCTGCCAACACCTTGACACACCTCACAGCTTCTGGCATACTCTAATTTGGAGTTGACGAGACCAAAATACAGCTTTATGGTCACAACCATAAGCGCTATGTTTGGAGAGGGGTCAACAAGGCCTATAATGAACAGAATACCATCCCCACTGTGAAGCATGGTGGTGGCTCACTGATGTGTGAGCTCTAAAGGCACGAGGAATCTTGTGAAATCAAGCCACTATGGGGAGATCTCAAACGTGTGGTTCATTCAAGATGACCTAAGACTTCGCATGATCTGAAGGCATTTTGCCAAGACGAATGGGCAGCTATACCACCTGTAAGAATTCGGGGCCTCATAGACAACTATTACAAAAGACTGCACGCTGTCATTGATACAGGGTCCAATACACAATATTAAGAACTAAGGGTATGCAGACTTTTGAACAGGGGTCAGTAAATTTTTTTCTTTGTGGCCATGTTTTATTTTATGATTGTGCCATTCTGTTATGACCTACAGTTGAATGTGAATCCTATAAGAAATAAAAGGCATGTGTTTTGCCTGCTCACTCATGTTTTCCTTACAAATGGTACATATATTAGCAATTCTCCAAGGGTTTGCAAATTTTTGAGTACCACTGTATAGTGATATGTGATAACCACATACTCACTAACCGTGCACCTTTAAAATTGGCATTGTCAGTTAAACTATCCACATAAGTATTTTTTACATTTATATATTTCTTCATTTTAGACATAATTCACTAACTCACTATTTTCAGTCAATGCATCAGCTTGTTTTACCAGGTGCATGCGTAGATACAAGAAAAATTTACTTGGTTTCTAATTTTACAAGCTATGTCACCGTTGATGGCATTACTGTTCCGGGTCCCCTCTGTTTTCATTCATTCCCTTCCATTTATTCTTGCTCCAATGTAAGCATAAACATATACATGTCATAAATTTCAATTTCAAGCTTCCAATGTTGACAGGTCAGATCATCATTCCAAATATGTTTCCCTTTCAAATACATTTCTGAATTCTACCATGGTGTCTTACAAGGGTTTTAATCATTCTTATCTGTGTCATATTGCTGATATTGCGCCAGAAACAACAAAATATCTAAGAACAAACAATGTTTACTATTGCCTGATACTGATCTGGTCCAATCTACATAGAGTGGATATTATGGTTTGACAGACATTGCTCGATTTTACTCTGTAAATTAGCCACCAATAAAGACCCTGAGAGTCCGCACAGTCCGGACTTCTCTATTCCCCAAATGCTGAGCTTTCTTTTTCTGGCAAGTATTCTATATAAAATCTTAAATTGAAATACATGGATGAATGTGTGAATTGTGTCATATATCAGATCATTGACCCAATGCCATGGTATTGGTACATTTAAGATCTGTTCCCAATGTATTTTTATTTACCTTAACTGTCAAACCTTTCGACTTTAAGCTGAACATGTTTTTAGGTTTATATTATTCATTGTGCACCACACCCGAGTCTTGATTGAAGACAGAAAACAAAACTTTAAATCATTCTTTTATTGATTAACTCTCTTCCAGTGTTGATTACTGTCTCTTCTGATGAGTTGATTATATTTTGTACAGCCTCTCATTTTCAATCAATCGGAAATGTTTGGTTTTAATCTGCATAAAGGCAAAACATCCCCTTGTAAAGCATTGGATATACTTCTTTTACTAGCATATTGGAAAACCAGTTTACATTTAATTATTTTGTGTGTTATTATTGGGGCTGTAAATGAAAGGTTCTAATCTGTATTATTTAGGAGTTTTAGTCCTCAAGATATAAAGTCATTATTCAAACAGGCATATTTTTTGTCTGATTTTACGTTCCAGATAGAGAATATACATATTTTTTAACATGACTTGAAAAAGTATTTTCCTGGAGTTGGTAGGGGCATAAATAAATACGTAATTTGGGATATAATGATAGAATTATCATGGTAAAATTCCCAAATCTATGTTGTCTCCCAAAGTAAACAACTGCAAGGTCATTAAAAATTTTCAGGACAATTGATCAGGAAGCCATCTGTTAAACTAAGGTTTGTATCTTTCAGAGCTGTAATCCGAAAAGAGATATATTTATCATATTTAATTTTTAGACCAGAAACTGGAGAAATTAACCAGATCCTAAGACAAGAAAAGTTGACAATTGATGACTTAAGATTTTAGTCGTTGGTATACAACCCTTTTCCCAAAAAAGTAGGGACGCGTCCTCGTTCTCCGGGCTAAAGAGAGAAGGGACCATCCGGCTTATTATCAGTGCACAGTTCAAAAGCCAGCATCTGTTATGGCATTGGGGTGCATTAGTGCACATGGCATGGGTGACTTGCACTTCTGTGAAGGCACCATTAGTGCTGAACAATATATACAGGTTTTGGAGCAACATATGTTGCCATCCAGACAACGTCTTTTTCAAGACAATGCCAAACCACATTCTGCACATTACAACACCATGGCTCCATAGAAAAAGAGTCCGGAGTGTAAACAGGCCTGCCTGCAGTTCAGATCTATCACCCATTGAAAACATTTGGCACATTATAAAACAAAAATACAACAAATTATCAGATACCAAACAAGAATGGGAAAACTACAGCAATTGTCTCCTAACTTCCCAAATGCTTACAGAGTTTTGTTAAAAGAAGAGGTGATGCAACACAGTGGTAAACATGTCCCCGTCCCAACTTTTCTGAAACGTGTTGCTGGCATCAAATTCAAAATGGGCATATTTTTCCAAAAACAACAACATTTCTCTAAATCAACATTTCATATGTTTTCGTTGTACTATTTCTATAAAAAATAGGGATTGCATTCTGTAACAGCCGGCCACGGCCTGTGCCGTGCCAGTCGTTTCATTTCTATGTTCTGTCCTAGTTTTTCTGTTTGTTTAGTTTAGACTTGTTAGTGTTTTGCTTTCACCTGTGTCTCGTTAATTCCTTGTTAAGTCCCTATTTAAGTTCCACCTGCCGTAGTGGTTCTTGTCAGTCATTGTTTAATGTCTCCGTTGCTGTGTGTTTCCGCGTTTATGTTCCTGTGAGCAAAGAATTGAATGTAAGTCAGTCTTTTGATTAAAAAGAGCCGTTCATTTACATGCCTCTGCGCTTGTGTCCTGCCTCCTACAACTGTGACATAATGACTGACCTAAAACAAAAGACATGATGGACAGAGATGGACGGTAGGGGAACTCCTCGGACGGACGGATTCTGACTCCGAGGAGGAGGACCCCTACTGTCACATGATGGAGGACTGGTCAGGCCTGTGGTGCCAGCACACGACCACCACCCGCTGGAGGACTGGTCAGGCCTGTGGTGCCAGCCCACGACCACCACCCGCTGGAGGACTGGCCAGTCCTGTGGTGCCAGCCCCCAGCCAGGTACCTCCAGTGCCGGCACCTCGCACCAGGGCTCCTGCACCGGTCCCAAGTGCCGTTCCCCTGTCTGGTACCTCCAGTGGCAGTCCCTGGAGGGGTGATCTGATGAGCCTCTGCTGCCGCCATCTCCTCAACCTACTCCTGAGCATCCTGAACCTCTTCCTGCTCCTGAGCCTCCTGTTTCTGGTTCTCCGTCTGCTCCTGCTACTTGGGCAGGCCGCTGCCACCTCCTGATCCCGAGGAGGGGCCGCTGCCTCCTCCTAGCCCCATGGCGGGGCTGCCGCCTCTTCCTACTCCAGAGGCGAGGCTGCCGCCTCCTCTTCCCGCTCCTGCTCCTTCTCCTCCGGCTCCCGATCCACCTCCAGCTGCCGATCGTCCTCCGGCTGCCGATCCTCCTTCTGCTCCCGATCCTCCTCCTCCTTGTGTCCTTTAACCATGACACATTGTTTTTATTTGCATTTTACCCAGCGTCCCAACTTTTTGGAAAAGGGGTTTAAATATGCAGAAGATTTCTCTGGATTCATTTGCCATTACCGTACGTAGGAGTAAATACGTTTGCAAATTTTTTATATATAGTTAGGTCCCTAAATAATTTGACACCAGTTTTGTTATTTTGGCTGTTTACCATTTTTTCCGGAGCTGTACAGTATACAGCTCTGGAAAAAATTAAGAGACCACTGCACCTTTTTCTTTCCTTTCCAAAAAAGTCGAAAAGGAAGGTTTTGAGTGAGGAACAGATGGGTTCAAATTAAGAAACCACTGCAAATTGAATGCTTCTGTTCCTCACTCAAAACTTTCCTTTTCAACTTTTTTGGAAAGGAAACAAAAAGGTGCAGTGGTCTCTTAACTTTTTCCGGAGCTGTATTAAAGTTACAGTTTAATAATGAATATGGACTTAAAGTGCAGTCTCTCTGATTTAATTTGAGAGTATTCACATCCAAATTGTCCCACCATATTTTCAAGGTACATCACTGTCAATGCCAGCATCTGTTATGGCATTGGGGTGCATTAGTGCACATGGCATGGGTGACTTGCACTTCTGTGAAGGCACCATAAGTGCTGAACAATATATACAGGTTTTGGAGGAACATATGTTGCCATCCAGACAATGATGAGCAATTTCAGTTAATCGCCTTCTCAGGGACATAATGTAACAGTTCCCCCCGGAGCTGCTCCCTCTCCTGGTCCGGGAGGGCTCCGGCGTTCAACGTCACCGGCCTTCTAGCCGCCGCCGTTGCCCTACCCCCCATTCTTTGTTTTCCTTTTGGACACGAACGCACCCTGGACAGTCTGGTCATTATCACCCACACCAGATCATCAATTACCCATCATCATGTGTATAAGTGTTTCTCCACCTCCCCAGTCTTTGTGCGTTATTGTGTGTATGCTGTGTCTAGAGCTGCTGCTCCTACTTTATCGGCTACGTGCCGCTTTATTATTTTTCAGAGGCTGAAGTTAGTCTGCTGTTATACTCCGTGCTTTGTGCACCTGCGGTCTACAAATAAAAGACCATTGCTTACAAATCCTCCGAGTTGATCCTTTGCTACACCAACCTGCTACACATAACCTCATTTATTTTTATTTGTAGGATCTAGAACTTGATTAAACAAACTTTCAGTTACTTGTCGACTATTCCTGCCTAACGGATAAAGTGTAGAATGCAGGAAATATTTTTTTTGTGATGTCATTGCACAATACGCAAAATAGCATTATAACTAGTCTTTCTCTTGTACAAATAAGAAATGTGTTGAAATAGATAGGTAGATAGATAGATAGGCACAGACATACAGTGATTCTGTACATCAGATAAATTGACAGGAATTTGCTGTACTGCGACCTAACTCTAGTTGACTAGCCTTGCGTGGCCCTCATATTTCATATACAGAAAGTCAAGTGACAGCAGGTAATACTGCAATTCAAGAATGACTCAACAAATTTCCAAAATGCAAAAAACACTGTCATCAAGAAAAAAGAGGTGCTCATCTGAGAATATAGCATAAAACATCTAACGAAAAAAGGGAATTGCAGTTGGGTGAAAACATAATCTTTAAAAAAGGCACTCTCCTGTGCAAAACCCTTTATTTTAGTGGCCATTGCAAAGCAAAGATAAAAATGCATTAACGAGTTGCTGCTCACAGGCATTATTCAGGGAGCATTGGTGCATTTTTATCTCTGCTATGTAACAGCTGCTGAAATAAATACTTTTTAATACAAGATTGTTTAGAGGAATTATGTTTTACAAGGCTCCAACTTCATTTGATTGCTATGATCCTACAGATAAGAGAGCTAGGGCCAATTGAGAGGAGCACAAATAACATTTTATTATTCACTAAGCAAGCAGGCCAACAGGCAGACAGTAAATACAGAGACGAGAGGCAGCCAGGAAAATGAATGGGGGTTGGATTCAACGTCATAGGAACCATTCACCTTCAGCTACAAATGTCCTTTGCAAAGTTAGAAACAGTGGAGCAATTTCTATGGAAGTTCCAGACTTAATGGAAATGTGACAACTCGTACTGTTGCTCTACAAGTGAGAATGTTTATTCATTGTTGTTCTGTTCTCTTTTTGATTAAAACACTTTTGAATTTCTGTTCTAATTACAAATGAGTTCCCCCAACAGCTGATGAAAGTGTGTGTCTACAAAGTGTGTGTAGATAGACAATGATGTGCTGGTGTGTATTGAATAGAGGATGGCAAAAACAGTGATCAAGGACTTACACTGCTTTATTACTGAAGTACACTCAATAACAGCCACTGGACTGACATTATTACATTGAGCTTGTTCATGTCATAATGTTAAACTGACCAAAATCACTCTTCAGTTCTTCAGAAAAAGAGCAAATTTAAAGGGATGTTTTAGACTTTCGATGTTTCATTAAAATGTGATAAAGGAGAATTATTAACTCAAAATGGCAGCGGCAGTCTGGAGGGATGACTTCCTCTTTAAAGGTTACATCCTGAAGATTCTGATTTCAGAAGACAAATTCAAGCAGGCTAGGTTACTTCTGGCTTGCAAGGGTGTCCTTTTCTGCCAGTAATTATGTTTTGTTGTCTTATGTCTATAGGTTACAAAGGATTAGCACAGTGATTTTTTTTTCCTTTCCCTTCCTATTGTTCCTGATCATTCAGTATTGATTAGGGTCTGCATGGCTTACAGCTGTTTTGTAAAGAATGCATAGACTTAAACAGGGAATTTATGTACTACTTCATAACTTATTTACCTGCTGCCTCTGGTACTGTACACACATACTGCTGCAGTGTGGATTTCATTCTGTTCTGCTGCTATTTAAACAAGTCAGGCAGGACATCATCTCATACAGCTATAGAATGTTACATGTGTGTTTGTGTTAGATTTTTTTTTGCAGTCAGATACTTGTGACTCTGCCAATATTAGGCATTCGCACATTGCAAAACACAGAATGCAGCATTCAAAGTGTTAAATCAGAGTGAAATGTTGTGAAATAGACCAAAGTCACAAAAACATCAACATGTACAAAGTACTCCTAATATTCGAGCTACACATACGCCACTTACACAACATTTCACTCTGATTAAACAAAATAATCTTATCGACCTAACTCTTCCCTATCGAGTTATATTGGCCTATTCTTCCATGCAGAACAGAACTGCTTTAGCTCAGCAAATTTAGCTCATTAAATTTTTTGCATAAACTGTTGGTTTTCGAGCATGAACTTCTTGTTTCAGGTCTTGCCAAAACATCTAATTTGTTTCACGTCTCAACGTACTCCATGTCACCACATTTCAACATTTTTCATTAATTTTGCAGCCATTCTGAAGATGCTTGTCTTGGACTTTGGTCAATATCATTATAGATGACAGCTGGTGTGTCAAATCAAGGGTCTGAAATTATATTTTTGTATTATCTGACAGAAATCAGTATGAATGGTGGCTTGAATTATTGCGTTTTAAAGGTCCTGAGACAGCAGGCATATTCCCCATATGATGGGCAGACTAGAGATTCAGTGGTACATTACATTCACTTTTGCAGGCTATGTTTTGGGTAATGAACTCCATTAGACAACACTTCCTCAATTAGGATCCCCTGGTTGCAGTCGTTGCAGCTTAAGGTGTTGTATTCAATTATTGTGTGTCGGAGGGAAATTACTTTTCTATGGAGGTGCATAGGTGTTGCAGAACTTTGTTCATTAAACAAAGAAATAAAGGAAATGGATGAGAAAAGGAAAGTATCAACATGTTGTGTTATTTAGTCAGATTCTCTTCATGTAATGCTACATTTTGATTGGAAATTGGGGGAAATTCATAATGTCCAAAATGTAACTTTATTCTGAATATCGGAAGGAGGGTAAATACAGTTCACAGCACTCATGGATGTTATGAATTTAAAAAACACTTCATATAGAGTATGCAATCACTTTATACGTTCTAACTTTGGCAGGACATTGCTGAAGGCATTTGTGTTCTGACTTGTGAGTGTTTTCTTAGCGTTTTTCTTAACGTGTTCAAAGAGTGTTTCCCTGTTTGTGCCAGTGAGTGTGTTCTAAGATTATGTGCATCTTTTTGAAGACAACCAGGTGTGTCTGTTTTGACAACAACTTTTTGTGTATGTGTATATGTGCGTGTCTTGGTACTGTGGAATCTCAGTCTTGATAATGGATGCCCATCAGTCAAGCAGGCACTAGAGAGGACAGCCCTGGGGTCCTAGTTGGCTTTCAGCCCCTGTCTCCTCTCTTTCCAGAGAGAATGATGCGCTACCTCCTGGGGCAAGGTGAAACTCCTCAAAAGCACAGTCTGAAACTCCTGGGGCAAGGTGAAACTACTTAAGTACCGTCTGCTTTCTATAAAACGCTTCCTCTGCCTTGTGTGAAATGTAGCCGCTCGACTGTGGTTGCCATTCCACCATTCTCCAGAGGTACCAGTGCACAACCGAGACCCCCCACAAGCAAACCTACAAAGATATTTGCTGGGCTTCTTTGTGTGTGTGTGTGCCTGTGTACGATATAAATTACATAACTGTTGTTACAGATTAATCACATTTTCTATGCTTTTCGATGTAATGAGTTTTGTTCCTTTTTCATTTAAAATTCAAATTCATAAAATTAGGAAGTTACTTGCTGAATGGTACTTAGGGTTATCAGTATTACTTAGGGTTATCAATGGCAGGTTGTCTTCAACTGTCGATGAAGGGTTCTGTAGAAATAGAGTTGCAGATCACCTTTCTGAAAGAACTTGTCTGTCAGTTGTCATGGTGAGGAAATACAGTGGAGGCACATAGAAAGCAGCCATGCAAATGTGTCTTCCTGCCATTCCAGCTTATACAGCGATCAGCCATAACATGACCACTGACAGGTGAAGTGAATAACACTGATAATCTCGTTATCATGGCACCTGTCAGTGGGTGGGATATATTAGGCAGCAAGTGAGCAGTTTGTCCTCAAAGTTGATGTGTTAGAAGCAGGAAAAATGGAGGAGCGTAAGGATCTGAGCGACTTTGACAAGGGCGAAATTGTGATGGCTAGATGACTGGGTCAGAGCATCTCCAAAACTGCAGCCCTTGTGGGGTGTTCCCGGTCTGCAGTGGTCAGTTCCTATCAAAAGTGGTCCAAGGAAGGAAAAGTGGTGAACCGGTGACAGGGTCATGGGTGGCCAAGGCTCACTGATGCACTTGGTGAGCGAAGGCTGGCCTGTGTGGTCTGATCCAACAGACGAGCTACTGTAGCTCAAATTGCGGACTGAGTCAATGCTGGTACTGATAGAAAGGTGTCAGAACACACAGTGCATCGCAGTTTGTTGCGTATGGGGCTGCGTATCCGCAGACCAGTCAGGGTGCCCATGCTGACCCCTGTCCACTGCCGAAAGCGCCTACAATGGGCATGTGAGCATCAGAACTAGACAACGGAGCA
The DNA here is from genome assembly GCA_016801175.1 of Esox masquinongy. Lineage (NCBI taxonomy): Eukaryota > Metazoa > Chordata > Actinopteri > Esociformes > Esocidae > Esox > Esox masquinongy. The sequence continues at coordinate 30,640 of JACXGI010004464.1, read as the reverse complement.
ATGGAAGAAGGTGGCCTGGTCTGATGAATCACATTTTCCTTTACATCACATGGATGGCCGGGTGCATGTGCGTCACTTACCTGGAGAACACATGGCACCAGGATGCACTATCGGAAGGAGGTAAGCCGGCAGAGGCAGTGTGATGCATTGGGCAATGTTCTGCTGGGAAACCTTGGGTCCTGCCATTCATGTGGATGTTATTTTGACACATACCACCTACCTAAGCATTGTTGCAGACCATGTGCACCCTTTCATGGCAACGGTATTCCCTGATGGCATTGGCCTCTTTCAGCAGGATAATGCGCCCCGCCACAAGGCAAAAATGGTTCAGGAATGATTTGAGGAACACAACGTGCTCAAGGTGTTGGCCTCCAAATTCCCCAGATCTCAATCCAATCGAGCATCTTTGGGATATGCTGGACAAACAGGTCTGATCCATGGAGGCCCCACCTCAAACCTTACAGGACTTAAAGGATCTGCTGCAAACGTCTTGGTGCCAGATACCACAGCACACCTTCAGAGGTCTAGTGGAGTCCATGCTTTAACGGGTCAGGGCTGTTTTGGTGGCAAAAGGGGGACCTACACAATATTTGGTAGGTGGTCATAATGTTATGGCTGATCAGTGTATGTGTGTCATCTAATGTTCCTCTTTCTCATCTCTGTCTCTCAGTTTTTGTTCCGCTCAATTCCCTCATTTTCCCTCCCTCCTCAATCTCCTCCTCTACATTCTCCCCCGTCCTCTGTCTCTGCTGATGGTTCTCTCAAACAGCCCATGGGAGATTCTAAATGGCTGTCTCAAGCTCACTCCTCTCAAGGGACTTTCTATTGCCGTCTCTACCCCTGCTCACTGTCTCTAAAGACCTTGAAGGTAATTCCTTAGTCTCCTATATCACAGCAACACTTCAAAAGCACAAATCCCTGTTTGAGCAAGGAGCAAATAAACTAGTGACATTAAATTGCATAATCCCCTGCTCATGGACTTTTACTGGAGTGGTTAAATGACATTGGTGGCAGATGTCACTCTGAGCCTGAGTGGAAGAGACAAGGTCATTTTAATCTGAATTTTTTTGTTAAGTGGCCAGTTCCATCCAAAACCCAGGACCCCCGAAGAGGAACCCTGCCAGTAAAATGTATTTTGTTCCACTGCCAGGAAGTTCAGATATTGGCACTTAATAGCATGTTGTCCTTTTGTCACAGAAAAAAAGAATTGTAGTATACTTCAGTTTGATTAAGCAAAATGATGATTCAGTAGCTTCTTTGTCTACCTAAAAGTAAGGACAAGCAGAATTTATTCAATATTTAACCATTAGACAGGGTACTGAAACATAATGGAAGTATTACAACAGCTGAATGTGGTTTGGTATTTAAAAAAGCTGGAAACCCCCATTATGACATCATCACATGCTGCAGTATGCTTGGTCAAAAAAGTTGCATAATATTGAGGGGTGTAGCACAAAATTCAGGGCCCTGTACATCGGCTGTCTCTGAGGGCCCCTCCCCTCTTTATTCAAGATTCAAACATTTTCGAGGGCCCCTCTACACATTAGGGCCCTATAGACGTAGTACCCCTTTTCCCCCCGGTCCGACACCACTGATAATATTTACTCTCCACAAGTAATTGTATCATTTCAACCATCTGAGATTTTCTGCAAAATGGTTACAGATCATTATGAATTGGTTAACACATAAGCTGTCCTGCTAATGTTCTCAGCTTAATCTCTTTTTGTAGAGTAGAATTGCAGTGACTGGAAAAAGGCAGCAACAATCAATGCTCAGCACGGGACTAATTTCCAAAAATTCTGTGGCTGGGTGACCACAGGTGAGTAAACAGTATGGACAGCTGCTGCTGGAACTAAAAATCATTTATTTTATTTTATTTATTTATCTATCTCTTTTTAGTAGATCCAACAGCTAGCCTGGAGGTCTAGTCTGTCTGGATCTAATACTGTTTGATGTGATGAAAGTATTTGGCAGATTGAAGCAGCCAGGTCTTTCCTTCTGGTGACTGAGAGAAGAAGACTACAGGACAGAGGCCAAAGCCTGGCCCACGGCTCCTTCTGATTGAAGGAGGGAGGAGGGGGTAAGAGAAGAAGTGAGAGGAATTTGAGCACTCCCCCTCGCCAATCCTCCTCCTTCCTCCTTCAATCAGACAGAGCCGTGGGCAAGACTATGGCCCCTATTTCTGATCCCCTGTTAATCCTGTATCATATCCTCTTTTCAACGTTATGAGCATCAGTCTGCCATCTCGTCACCTCTCTCTCTCTCACACATAGTGTGTTTGGGATCATTGTCCTGCATAACAAAGCTCCGTCAAATAAGTTTAGAAGCATTTGGATTCATGTGAGCAGACAAGATGTTCCTGTATACCTCAGATTTCATCCTGCTGCTCACATCATCAATAAAGACAAGTGAGCCAGTTCCAGTTGCAGCTATACAAGCCCAAGCCAAATGACTACCTACCCCATGATTACCTACACCATGACTACCTACACCATGTTTCATGGTTGACATGGTATGTTTTCTACAGGATCTTTTAGGTACTTATTAGCACTTTTCTCATTCACGTCTTGTTGTGTACCCTCTCAAGATCAGCTGGTGTACTCTTATTTGTGTGGTAACACATCTACAGTGGATATAAAAAGTCTACACACCCCTGTGAAAATGCCAGGTTCTTGTGATTTAAAAGAATGAGACAAAGATAAATCATGTCAGAACTTTTTCCACCTTTAATGTGACCTATAGCATGAACAATTCAATTGAAAAACAAACTGAAATCTTTGAGGGGGAAAAATAAAAAATTCAATAACCTGGTTGCAAAAGTGTGCACACCCTTAAACTAATACTTTGTTGAAGCATCTTTTGATTGTATTACAGCACTCAGTCTTTTTTGGTAGGAGTCTATTAGCATGGCAGATCTTGATGTGGCAATATTTGCCTACTCTTCTTTGCAAAAGCGCTCCAAATCTGTCAGATTGCGAGGACATCTCCTGTGCACAGCCCTCTTCAGATCACCCCACAGTTGTTCAATTGTATTCAGGTCTGGGCTCTGGCTGGGCCATTCCAAAACGTTAATCTTCTTCTGGTGAAGCCATGCTTTTGAGGATTTGGATGTGTGCTTTGGGTCATTGTCGTGCTGAAAGGTGAACTTCCTCTTCATCTTCAGCTTTCTAACGGACGCCTGAAGATTTTGTGCCAAAATTGCCTGGTATTTGGAACTGTTCATAATTCCCTCCACCCTGACTAAGGCCCCAGTTCAAGCTGAAGAAAAACAGCCCCAAAGCGTGATGCTGCCACCACCATGCTTCACTGTGGGTATGGTGTTCTTTGGGTGATGTGCAGTGTTGTTTTTGCGCCAAACATACCTTTTGGAATTACGGCCAAAAAGTTCAACCTTGGTTTCATCAGACCATAACACATTTTCCCAAGTGCTTTTGGGGGACTTGATGTTTGTTTTTGCAAACTTTAGCCGGGCTTGGATGTTTTTCTTTGTAAGAAAAGGCTTCCGTCTTGCCACCCTACCCCATATCCCATTCATATGAAGAATACGGGAGATTGTTGTCACATGTAGCACACAGCCAGTACTTGCCAGAAATTCCTGCAGTTCCTTTAATGTTGCTGTAGGCCTCTCGGAAGCCTCCCTGACCAGTTTTCTTCTCGTCTTTTCATCAATTTTGGATGGATGTCCAGTTCTTGGTAATGTCTCTGTTGTGCCATATTTTCTCCACTTGATGATGACTGCTCTGAGATGCAACTAAGAAAATGTCAGGAAAGTCCTACTAGAACAGCTGAACTTTATTTGTGACTAATCAGAGTCACTTTAAATGATGGCAGGTGTGTAATGACTTCTATTTAACATGTGTTTGAATGTGATTGGTTAATTCTTAACACAGCCATGTCCCCAGTTATAAGAGGGTGTGCACACTTATACAACCAGGTTATTGTAAGGTTTTTATTTTTAATTTTTCCCCCTTGAAGATTTCAGTTTGTTTTTCAATTGAATTGTTCACATTATAGGTCACATTAAAAGTGGAGAAAGTTCTGCCATGATTTATCTTTGTCTCATTCTTTTATATCACAAAAACCTGGCATTTTCACAGGGGTGTGTAGACTTATTATATCCACTGTATGCATACTTCCTGGAAAGAGTTTTCCTAATCCGTTTTTCTTCACACTTGAAAGTGTTATTGGGGCTTCCAGTTGTGTGGTCTTCCTTGGTCCACCTGATCCGTAGTCATGGCTGAGCTCATCAGTGTTTAACATCTCATTGCATTAGACGTAGGAGGACACAAGCGCCAGAGCAGACAGCAGCAGCAGTAGGAGTGTATTCATCAACAGTTTTTTCTCTGATGAAATATAGGAGCAGGATGATTACACTACACAGCAGGGAAGGCTGTAGCACTAGCAGAACAGTGAAAGTACTGTAGGAGAATATAGAAGAGGGATGGACTCTAGGATGACCAAACTAAATGCTGATGGGCAGTGGTTTTGATAGTTATAGTCTGATAGCTACAGTTATACTTTGATAGATTTGCTTAGTTTTAGCAGTGCTTTTTTGAGGATAGAGATTTATGCAGTTAAGATTTATGTTGTTCCAAACGGATTCTAAACTCTCCCATGAAATGCAGGCACGGGATGATAACAGTAGACACAGCAGCATCGCCAGTACCGTGGAGTCAGAGGAAGGCGGACACTGCAGACAGAGATATTCTAGCAGGACTCAATTAAATGTTGATGATTTTTGGGAGAGTAAATAATTAATTACAAGAGATAGCATCCTAAAACGATGGCATATGAAACATTTCCTTTCAAATCTAAATTTCAATAGTAATGTCTGAACTCTTAGTGATCTTAGAGGGGGGGTTGCCAGATTCTCCACAAGCCCCAATGATTTCATATTTTGTTTATATATATATATATATACATATATACACACACACTTTGGCGCATATGTGCATCTGCTTACTGGATCAGCATTGCACCAACACCCCTTCCAAAATTCTGGAACCTCCCGGAAGCTGCTAACTGAGCCAGCCCCGCCCCCAAGCAACTGGGAACTTGTCTGGAGAGGTAAAAAGAAGCTCCCCAGCTACTGCTCAGGTGAAGGAGAGGAGACTGAGGAGGTAAAAGAGGCCATGCGTGTGGAAAAAGTGAATGAGTGCGAGAGGCAGAAGAAGAGGCAGCAGAGGGCAGAAGGGGAGTGCCAAAACCTGCTGCCCTCAAATCGGCCCATCCTAAGCGACATACTGTAGGAGCCAAGGAGGGAGAGGAACCCAAGGGAGAAGGGTGGAAATCCGCTGAAGAAACGACCATCCAACCCTGTTCCTCCCAAACCATTACCGGGAGCTGCCACAGAGATGCTGCTGCCTCCCATTCAAGGTGGTTAGGTTTCTGCTGTTGATTTCTCCCTCAACACCTGCACTCACACTTCTGGTAATAAAACACCCAACAGGGCCCTGAACACATCCTGTGTTTGTTCCCTGGTTCTATTCCCTTTGCAATACTTATACAGTATTCAGTACCAGTCAAATGTTTGGACACACCTAGTCATTCAAGGGTACTTCTTTATTTTTTACTATTTTTGGCATTGTACAATAATAATGAAGCCATCAAATGTATGAAATAACCCATGGAATCATGTGAAAAAGAGTTCAAACTAGATATATTTTAGACTCTTCAAAGAAAACACCATTTGCCTTGATGACAGCTTTGCACATTCTTGTAATTCCCTCAACAAGCTTCTTGAGGGTGCTCATGAAGCTACCTTTGTTTGTATTCCTTGGGGAGAGACGGCTGGCAGGAAGAATTTAGACATTCTCTGAAGCTGGCCCACACTCCAACACAATAGATGGTGGGATTTGCACCAATAGTGTTGGATGCCACTGTGAAATACCCACAAAAGAAGAAGACAAAACGCTTCAAATTTCTTTCAAGCTAGCAAATCAAAAATTGCACCTGGATAGATGGGTATATTCTGGTTGTGTATGTAGCCATGAAAAAATGATATAGGAAGAAATATCACCCTATCAATATCTAGGCTCTTCTGCTTTTAAGCTGATGATGAACAGAAAGGGTTATCAGTCATTTATGATCAACCAGTAATTTATTATAGAAAATACTTGCTACAAAAATGCTTGATATATGGCGTCTGGGAGAGTCTGACAAATTGAAACAAAAGATCGCATCTTCAGGTATTTTTCAGTTGCAGCTAGATTCTGGAGTCAGGTCCAGGAATGACTGCTTAGGCCAAATACACTGCTCAAAAAAGTTAAGGGAACATGTAATCATCACAATATAACACCAAGTCAATTAAACTTCAGGGATATCAATCTCTCCAGTTAGGAAGCATAAGCGATTGTAAATCAATGCCACCGGTTTTGGTGCAAATGAAAGTGACAATAGGTGCACCGGAGAGGCAACAGCAAGACAACCCCCTAAAAGAGAATGATTTGCCCGGCCTCATGTGGCCAGAGTGTATAGGCAGTTCCTGGATGATGAAGGCATTGATGCCATTGACTGGCAGGAGCTCACTGATGCCCTGATCCAGGTCTGGGAAGCGATCCCACAGGACACCATCCGCCATCTCATCAGGAGCATGCCCAGATGCTGTCCGTACAGGCTGTGGGGGCCATACACACTACTGAGTCACATTATGAGTTGTTGTGATGAAATTCACGCAAGTTGGAACAATCTGTGATTTTAGTTTACTTTGATTTTCAGTGTGAGTTTGAATCCAGCCCTCAATCGGCTGGCTATTTTAGCTTCCATTGACCGTTGATACATAATTTTGTTCTCAACGAATTACACAATGTACAGTAAAGATTTTGATCTTTAATATATTTTGTTCATTGAGACCTGATGTGTGATTTAGGTGTTCCCTTCATTTTTTTGAGCAGTATATTTAGATCTTTTTCAGCTATATCTACAATATTTTCTATTGAGGGACTTGAGGGAATTATATTGCCCTATTTATTCTTCACTTTTGACAAAAATGACTCAATGCAAAGCAATTTCCACAACTGTTTAGAAAAGCTACCTCAGATAATGAAAACATAAATGCCCTGATTGAAATTGCATCAGCTGAATTGATGCAGTGCAGAACTGGAATGATCACACAGTCATTTGCAGGCTGAAACAGCCTGTTATCCCCCTTGAGGCATCTCAGTACCTCTGCTCAGTCTGTTTGGCCCACCTTTTAGCCTCCAGCCAGCTGCTGCATGTGGAAGAACCGCTATTTCAGCTTTCTTTTTATGTCCTGGGAAAGCTGGAAGGTACATGGGTCTTCGTGCCCAGTGGACCTTCTTCAGGGCTTTCTTTGGTAACTAAATGTACAAGTGTGGCCTCTTGTCTGTGGACTGGGAAGTCAATCATTACATCTTTATGACTGCGTATGATAGTTCCAGGGTGTCAGCACTCTGAGTGAAACACCTCGTGTTGTTGCTGCTGTCTTTCGGTGTCAGTTCGTTTATATTACTCTTTTGTGTGCTCATGTGTTTGTGTAAATAGGCTACTTGGTAATATCTTTGTGGGCAAGTTTCAAGGGAACGTATTACATTGATGTAACCACGTCTAAACTGGAATGTAATTGTGTTTTGTGTGTCAAGGTGCATCAACAGCATGCTTTGGCTTAACATGCCTGACAAACAAGCCACGTTTGGGTGTTAGAGAGAAAGCGTCACACCTCAAAACAAACTTCCTTCGCTGCTAGATAAAATCATTGAATGCACTTCTTTTCCCAAAGTGCCCGGCCCACGATTTTAATCACATGGGTAATTACTTTGGCGAGCCAAATGTATGCCTGAACTGAGAGGTCTCCTATACTTTTGGTAACTTTGCTCTAAGAACCTCTGGTCCATGGCAGAGAAAGTCACTCGCAAATTAAAAGCATTGATCTCAGAAATGACCCAAGTATTCAGAGGCATAAATAATTAGAGAGCGAAAAATTCAGAGAGAGCGGGAGATGATTGAAAGTCTTACACAAAGACCGGAGCACTGCCCTTTACCAATTTGAATTGACATTGGTCAGGAGTGCAAAATGGCAATGATACTTATTCCTGCAAAATGTGTGTTCATAAAATACACTCATTAGGTACACCTATCTTATATGGGTTAGGGCCCACCTCTTCATGGCTCCATGTGCTGTGCATTCAGTGATGCCCTTTTGCACACCACGGTTGTAAAAAGTGTGTATTTCAGTATTTTTGTCCTTTCGGTCAGTTTGAATTTGTCCCGGACTTTCTCCTCTGACCTCTCTCATTGGCAAGGTAAACTGTTTCTCACTGGCTGTTTTCTCTAGAGAAACTATAGGCTGTACTGACTGAAAATCCTAGGAGTACAGCTGTTTCTGAGTGGCTGTGACCACCATTTCTGGTACCAATGATCATACCATAGTCAAAGTCACTTTGATCACGAGTTTTCCCCATAATAATGTTTGTTCGAACAACTACTAAACCTGTTGACCATGTCTGCATGCTTTACGTTAACAAGCATGTGTACGAAATAAAGTGGATAGTGAGTCTAAATCATTCTCAGAAAAAGCCCTTGTCTCATGGATATGTTTTGGCTGTTTAACTAGTGCACTAAAGGAGTTTTGATGTTAGTCACTCAAATCCCATTCAAAGTACCAAATCACGTTCCGAATTCTATAATATACAGTACATATATCTGCATTAGAAGTTTGTCAGTTCATTCACAGGACCGAACTTGTGAAAATGCTGTATTATTATTATTAATTAACATGTACAGTAGAAACAAATGCACATGTGCTAATAATGGCCTTAAACAAGAAGAGAACTATAGCCTTGCTGCTTTTGAATCATGGCACTAAACTAGACTCATTGAATAGACTTGATTTGGATAGAGAAAACAAGTAGAGTAAAGAAAATTTAAATTTGAAATGTATTTATTATACTTTAATTCAATAAAAAACTCAGAAAGTTGACGTTAAATAGGTTACATTTATTTAAAATGGTTGTATTTTAGATTAGTTTAAATATAATCCCATCTATTTTATTTCAGATCGGGAACCCCAGAATTTAGTGTACCGGTTTCTATCAATGGGGACAACATATACAAGCAACTGGATAGCCTTGCGCTTTGGTCTGATGGAGAATGGCTTGGAGCATTACATCAGTTTGACATCAGACAAGGTTAGAGTTGATTTGGTTAAGGCTCAATATATGTCAGATGGGCAGGTGTCTGCTCGGGTGCTTTTCTTCAAGCTGTCTGCTTTCTTTTGACTATTGTCTCTCATGGAGCAGTGCCAGTCCTTGGTTTGATTTCACACACATTCCTTTGGGAGGTTCTGGGGACATTGTGAAGGAAATCTAAGTGTAACTATAAGCTTGTGTCTGTCAGTGAACATCTGTGCATTGTGTATTTGAATGTCAACATACAGCGCATTCAGAAAGTATTCAGACCTCTTCACTTTTTTCATATTTTGTTATGTTGCCTTTTTCTAAAAAGGATTAAAATATTTTTTCCACATTAATCTACACAAAATATACCATAATGACCAAGCCAAAACAGGTTTTCAGAAATGTAGCACAACAGAAATATAACATTTGCATAAGTATTCAGATTCCTACATTCAGTACTTTGTTGAAGCACCTTTAGCAGCGATAACAGCATTGAGTCTTCTTGGGTATGATGCTACAAGCTTGGCACACCAGGGGAGTTTCTCCCATTCTCCTCTGCAGAGGAGGGTTAGGGTCAAGTTCTGTAAGTCTGGATGGGGAACGTCGCTGCACAGCCAGTTTCAGGTTTCTCCAGAGATGTTTGTTGGGGTACAAGTGTCTGCTCTGGCACAGACTTCACAGACTTGTCCCAACCCACACCTGCATTGTCTTGGCTATGTGCTGATTGTCCTGTTGGAAGATGAACCCCCTCGTCCCAGCCTGAGGTCCTGATTTCTCTGGAGCAGGTTTTCATCAAGGATACCGTATGTCTGTACTTTGCTCCTTTAATCTTTTCCTTGATCCTGACTAGTCTCCCGGTCCTATCCCTCTGAAAAAAATCCCCACAGCATTATGCAGCCATCACCATGCTTCACCAAAAGGATGGTATTGGCCAGGTGATGAGTGGTGCTTGCTTGGCATTCAGACCAAGGAGTTTTATGTTGATTTCATCAGACCTGAGAATTTTGCTTCTCATGGTCTGAGTCCTTTACGTGCCTTTTGGTAAATGTCAAGCAAGCTGTCAAGTGCCTTTTACTGAGGAGTGGTCTTCGTCTGGCCACTTGACCACAAATGCCTGATTGGTGCAGTGATACTGAGACTTGTTGTCCTTCTCCCATCTTCACACAGGAACACTGGATCTCTGTCAGACTGATCATCAGGTTCTTGGCCTTGGCCAACAAGGTGAATTCTCAGTGTGTCCAGGTTGCCAGCTCTAGAAAGAGTGTTGGTGGTTCCAAACATCTTTGATTCAAGAATGAAGGAGGCCAGTTTGTTCTTGGGGACCTTCAATGCTGCAGATATGCTTTGGTACCCTTCGCCAGATCTGTGCCTCGACCCAACCATGTCGTAGCTCTAAGGACAATTTCTTTGACATCATGGCTTGGTTTTTACTCTGGCATGGACTGTCAACTGTGAGACCATACTGTGTATAGACAGGTGTGTGCCTATCCAAATCATGTCCAATCAATTCAATTTACCACAGGGGGACACCAATCAAGTTATAGAAACATCTCAAGGATGACACATTTCAAGTTTCTTTGCAAAGTATCTAAATATGTCTGCAAATGGGAAATTGCTGTATTTTATTTTCTAAATGTGGAAAAAAAAATTTAATCCTGTTTTTGCTTATTCATTTTGGGGTATTTTCGAATAAGACTTTAACGTAACAAAATGTGGAAGAAGCGAAGGGGTCTGAATATTTTCAAAATGCACAATAAATACATCTGTCTGTTGAGTTAGGAGTTTGACTGACACACACGCACGCCCACACGCACACACGCATACACGTACGCCCGTGCCATTGGCTGTTTCTGCCCACTTTGAGGATTATGTCCACAGATGCTTTTTCTTCACACAAAGCCTCTGCTATACTTGTATAGAACAGAATACTGATCACAATGATCAGATTATTGCAAATATCTTTAATAAAACCAAATATGATTGCATAGTATAACTTTACTGTAAGATAAAAACACCCCTTCCACCTTCAATCACCACATTAATAGTTCTTTAAGGTTTACAGGGGAGTACAGCATTATTCTACATATATCTGAATCATCTGCCATTTATATGTATAGACATTTTGATCTTGAGTAATAGCCAACTTTGCAGGGTGGCATGTGCTATTGAAAATGATCAGCATGTATGTACAAGCGAAGATAACTTAGAGTTACCAGCCTCAGAAATCGGCAGTTTACTGCACCTCAGATTGCAACCCAAATAAATGCTTTCAAGTAACAGATATCTCAACATCGACTGTTCAGAGGAGACAGCATGAATCGCACATACTAGTTTTACTTAAACATGTTCTGAGAGCAGAAAGAAATTGATTGGTACAGGCCAACATCCAATCGAAATGGAGAGGAGGCGGCGCTCATGAACACTTTGAATAACTTCAAGTAGCGTGCAAGTTTGCTACCGTCAGTGAAAAAGTTTGCCTGTTATGTTATAATGAAGAACGAGCTAAATGACGTGATTACACTAACATTCAGTGGTGAATTTTTGGTTGAGATAACATTACCCTGCTTTTTTGATCCAGCTTGAAATGTTCATGAGCACTGCCTCCTCTCCATTTCGATTTGGTGTTTGCCTGAACTAATCAATTTCTTTCTGTTCTCAGAACACGTTTAAGTAAAACTGGTATGTGCGAAGAAACCACTACTGAAGAACACCAATAAGAGACATCTTGGTACAAGAAACAAGATAAATGGATATTACACCGGTGTAAATCTGTCTGTTTTCATTTATAATTCAAGGCACACTCAACCAGAATGGCTACCAGAGCATTCTGCAGCGAGATGCCATCCCATCTGGTTTGCGCTTAGTGGGACTTGTCGTGGATGTTCCTAATTAAAGAAATAAAGGCGAGAGTCTTTGAAATCAGTTATTCTTTTATTCCTGAGCTCAGGGGGGAAACCAGAGTTACACAGCGTAATGCAATCTTGCTGAATTGCCTGTCTTCTACTGAAACATATAAGCGATATGTTAAGCATCAGTCATAAGCCCAGACACACCCACACATTTTAGTGAATGGTTCCTACATTTAGTGAAGTTCCTATGACCGGCACCTGCATATACTCCTGTATCATAACAAGGTCCGGAGATATCAACGTACACTCCTCTACCATTACAAGGTTGGGAGATACCATCATACACTCCTCTACCATAGCAAGGTCAGGAGATAACAACATACACTCCTCTACCATTGCAAGGTCAGGAGATAACAACATACACTCCTCTACCATAGCAAGGTCAGGAGATACCAACATACACTCCTTTACCATAACAAGGTCATGAGATACCAAAATACACTCCTCTACTGTAACAAGGTCAGGAGATACCAACATACACTCCTCTACCGTAACAAGGTCTGGAGATACCAACATACCCTCCTCTAACATAGTAAGGTCAGAAGATAAAATTTCTTCCTGCAAGAAGGGAAAACAGTTTTGACAAAAACAAATATACTCAACATATAATATATAAATCAACTGTTGCTCGTCTTCCTTCACATAAATGAAATTATTATTGCACATGTGTCACAGCGGTGTCGTAGTGGTGTGATGAAATAAAGGAGTCAAACGCAGGGAGGTGGTTAACGTAGCTTTGTATTCTACGATTTCCTTTTTAAATGGCACGCAAATAAACAAGGCGCACAAGCGCAAAACAAGCATGCATAAGTCTCTCAGGACAACACCCAAAACATAGAACAATACCACACAAAGACACCCAGAAACGCAGGAACTAATATAGGCAACCTAATGAGGGAATGGACACCAGGTGTGTGCAATAACAAGACATGACAGTGCCGTGGGAGGAGGAGCGGCGTGACTAGAAGGCCGGCGATGATGCACGCCGAATACCACGTCGGGGGGATGGCGCGCGTCTTCCACGCGCGTCCTCGTTACAACATGTCACCGCCCTGACAACATGGCCAGTGTGGGGTCCTGAAATCCTATTCTCGATTTGGAAAAGAAAAGGCAGAACACATGTTTCTGTGTCATTGCCTGATCGCTATTACTTGAGCCAGATCGCAATTTTCATGAAACGATCTTTTTGCACAATATTTAGATTCCAAGTTCCAGTTTAGAATTGTTTTGCAATGCAACGGTACGCAATTTCGCAACATTACTAGTTAATAGACAAACGCATTTCAGTTGCCTATTTGTCACATCAACTCTGATCGACAAAAGAAAACCACACACAAGTATGTAAAATATTTTAACAAATATTGTAAGTTGATTTTTGTCATTTCCATCCATATTTTCTAATTATATAATGCACATTAACATGCATACAGTGGATATAAAAAGTCTACACACCCCTGTTAAAATGCCAGGTTCTTGTAATATAAAAGAATGAGACACAGATAAATCATGTCAGAACTTTTTCCACCTTTAATGTGACCTATAACATGAACAATTCAATTGAAAAACAAACTGAAATCTTTGAGGGGGAAAAATAAAAAATAAAAAACAATAACCTGGTTGCATAAGTGTGCACACCTTTAAACTAATACTTTGTTGAAGCACCTTTTGATTTTATTACAGCACTCAGTCTTTTTGGGTAGGAGTCTATTAGCATGGCACATCTTGACGAGGCAATATTTGCCCTCTCTTCTTTGTAAAAGCGCTCCAAATAGGAGTCTGGGCTCTGGCTGGGCCATTCCAAAACGTTAATCTTCTTCTGGTGAAGCCATGCTTTTGTGGATTTGGATGTGTGCTTTGGGTCATTGTCGTGCTGAAAGGTGAACTTCCTCTTCATCTTCAGCTTTCTAACGGACGCCTGAAGGTTTTGTGCCAAAAATGCCTGGTATTTGGAACTGTTCATAATTCCATCCACCCTGACTAAGGCCTCGGTTCCAGCTGAAGAAAAACAGCCCCAAAGCATGATGCTGCCACCACCATGCTTCACTGTGGGTATGGTGTTCTTTGGGTGGTGTGCAGTGTTGTTTTTGCACCAAACATACCTTTTGGAATTATGGCCAAAAAGTTTCATTAGACCATAACACATTTTCCCATGTGCTTTTGGGGGACTTGATGTTTGTTTTTGCAAACTTTATCCAGGCTTGGATGTTTTTCTTTGTAAGAAAAGTTGTCTTGTCACCCTACCCCATAGCCCATTCATATGAAGAATACGGGAGATTGTTGTCACATGTAGCACACAGCCAGTACTTGCCAGAAATTCCTGCAGTTCCTTTAATGTTGCTGTAGGCCTCTTGGAAGCCTCCCTGACCAGTTTTCTTCTTGTCTTTTCATCAATTTTGGAGGGACGTCCAGTTCTTGGTAATGTCTCTGTTGTG